>JAJOOR010035164.1:0-19719 GCA_036250505.1 Solanum acaule | reverse complement strand
AGATTTAATAAAAAAAAAAAAAAAAAAAAAGTTCCAAACCGGACCGGAACCAGACCGGACCGGGACGGAACCGGGACTAACCGGACCGGGACGGACCGGTAAATCCCGGTTTCCGTCCCGTTACCCCTCCCGGACCGGAACAAGTCCGGATCTAACCGGAACTATCCGGAACCGAGACGGAACCGGTAACGGACCGGAACCTCCCGGTTCCGTTGCCACCCTTACTTGTGAGGAGATCATCAAAACATCTAGGAACTTAAGCCCTTATCAATTTCCCCCTTTTTGATGATGACAAACAACCTGCATTAAATCCTTTCGTGAGTGAACAAAACATTCATTCAATTCAATAACTGGTGTTCCCCCTTAATCCCCAAACGAATTGCAACAAAACAGTTCCCCCTTAATCCCCGAAAGAATTGCAACAAAACTTCCCCCTTTTGATATCATTGAAAAGGAGAAGCAGTAAACATATGCAGGTTAAAAAGCGCGGCAATGAAGAATTCAGGGCCATGGGCCACATAGAACATGTGTATGTAAGCATAAAGAGAATATTAAGCCACACATGAACAGGGCAAAATCATAAATAGCATTAGATCACAAATACTGACCACTGTAGTCAGTCAAAACAACATAAAGCCACAGGAGTTTTAATCAGGATTGAAGAACAAAGAAGGAAACTAGGGAAACAAGACATTTTTAGGACGGAGGAGGAAGGGGATTGAGGGTGCGCATAAACAGAGACAGACGCTCATTTGCATCCTCATGAGCCTTGATAAGCTGCTTGTTTAGGGATTTAATTTCCTCATTGAGAGAGGCATTTGTCTTCAATAGCATTGTTTTTTCATCCCTTAACTCTTTGAGCACCTGCTCATGACCCTCACTAGGGTGGTCCTCTGGAAACAACCTTCTGCAATTTAGACTTGAGCCTAGTGATTTCAACCTCCTTTTCACTCAGAATCTTGGTGAGATCAGTCACCTCCCTCTTAAGAGTAGCTTGCTGCTCCAGAACATCCGCCACCTGAGATATGTCTCTAGCTTGCCCCTCAATGCACTCACATTCTAGTAGAGTAGACATAGTGAACATCTACTTGGTGGTACCAGGTACCCCTTTTCCCAATGGAACTTCAAAATGATTAAAACCAAGGTTTAGCAAATACCCATAAGGAATGTCGTGCTTGGCATTCTTCCATGTCATAATCATGTGCATATGTTCCAGTATAATTGCAATGAAGTTGATCTCTTCAAGCTCATCAAGCTTTTCCATGAGGAAGAGATCGGCAGCGGATGCCACTGTTCTCTTCTCAGACCTGGGTACCATTACCTTGTTAATGAACTCGAACATCAACAAATACTCCCCTTTGAGAAACTTTTTAGGGAGCCCTGCAAGCTTGACATATCCTCATTTGGTAGCACGTTTCGAGAAATCACCAATTGGTTTACAACCCTCAATAGTTCGAGTTCCTATCATAGGCACTCCGAGAATGATTCCCAGAGTTTTTTCATCAAGACAAATCTCTACATTCCTGACATTAGTTTTGATTCCACCACCATCCAGTAGTTCCATTATGTAGAAGAATTCACGCACTTCAAGTTCGTGCAAGTATGAAACTGGTGTTTCAAAAAGATGATTCCAACCTTGAATGGTGACATCGTCAACCAGATTGGCCATACCAAATTTTGTTAGAATGTCGGGGTCAAAGATTTTTCCAATCAAGACCTTTTGTTGCTCCATTTTCTCTACCCGCTCCTCTCTAGTCAATTCCCTTTCTTCGATTTGATTTTTAACCCTGGGACCAGGTCTTTTTACGGGTTGTACTTCTAAGTGCTTTCTCTCTTTTTCTCCTTTAGCAAGAGATTTCGGCAGTTTAACCTTCACCCTCTTTGTAGGTGATTTCTTTCCCCCTTTTTGATTTTCCTGTGATTTAACCCTTTCTACCTCAGCTTCTCGTCTCTTTTTTGCCACATACTTGGCAGCATCCTCAGATTCAGTTTCACTATTCTCAATAGGCAAGGGAATGGAGGCAGGTTGTTCAGGTTCCAACCCTTCTCTTCTCCTCTTCCTATTTCTCTCAGTCTGGGCTTTGTTTGCCACAATCGCACTCCCCATAACCTTTTGTGGGTTAGTGTCCTCTTAAGAAGGAATACCCAACTTCTGGGGTCAGCTTCGATCACGAGGAGAGAAGAGCGGACCATTGAAAGCCGTTACCCGAATTCGCGCAAGTGTGTCCACACCCCCCAAACTTACTCTTTCCCTTCCCCTTTCTCAGTTGCTCCTTTTCTTGTTCAGTAGATTTATCAATAATAACAATCTTAGGCGTGCCTTTAACTGTTTCCAACTCGACAACATTTTCTTGAGATTTGTTTCTTCCTCGCCTTCCTCCCAACATCGAAGGATTTTGGTGTTTGGTCGAAGATAGGTTCATTTCAGTGAGGGACCTGATCCTGTGACTCCAGTTCATGCTCCAGAAAAGTAGGTTGAACATCACCTCTCAATGAGACTAGGCTTTGAACGGCCACCAGTTCCGCCCCAGCGGTTAGGATACATGATTCAGGACCTTTCCCTTCTGGCAAGTCCCCTTCAAACAATCTCTCAGACATGGCAGACGACACTGCCATGGAAACAACGTCAATTTCTTCGGAAGAAAGTCCAACATTAGGTTTTGCCATAGATTGTGCTTCTGAATTTTGGGAGTTGTCACCAGATAAGACAAGAATGGGGGGAACAAACCACAATATTCTCAGAGTGAAGAACAGGGGAGGCTAAGATGTCAGCCGACGGGGTGATAGATTCATCCATTTCACCAACACCACATACTGGGGTGGATGGAGACTCTTTTGGGAGAGGAACGAATAAGTTGAATAAACTAGGGTTTTCAACCTCTTGGGAGATAAGTGTCTTTGAAGAAGACTTAGAGTTCGGCATTTTGAAGAAAAGAGGGAAACAGAATTTGGAGAGAAAGTATGAGATTTTAGAAGAGGTTTTAGATTGACGACCCTTGTTTTTAAATTTTGAGAGAAATTTGGAGAGGTTTACTATTTAAAGTTAAAAAGGTATCGGGTCCCAACAGTGGCGACCTTTGGTTTTAAAAGCGACAGGACGTTTGAAACTGACGCGGTGAATAGGCGAGTGATACGTGGCAATGATGTTGACATTCAGACAGTGTAGTATAAGTGATACTAACCTCATGAGGACCAGGTCCTTCTTTCAGTTTGTAGCTCTACCTGTGTGATTTAACTTTCCTTTCAGCTAGACACACCATGAGTGTATACCTGCATTAAGGTACCAGGAGTGAATTCTTTTATGACACACATTAAAACAAGTATAGATACCTGCCCTCCTTAACATAATCAAAATGGAAGATTTTTGTGCAAACTTGTCAAGGGATTAGGTGATCTTGTGAATCCCCAGCCTCATCCGGTTTTTGATGGCACTGGTGTTATCACAAATAAGAGGAATGGTGTCTGAGGGTACACCAAAGTCTTCCAACTGCTGCTTGGTCCACAATAGTTGTGCACAACATGATGCAGCAGCCACATACTCTGCCTCTGCAGTAGACAAAGCCATGAAATTTTGCTTCTTTGTTCCCCATGAAATCAAAGTTGATCCAGGAAGTGTGTCATGCTTGATGTGCTTTTTCGATCAACCAAAAAACCTACATAATCAGCATCAGCATAACCTATAAGATCAAAAGAGTCACCAGTAGGGTAAAAGAGGACCAGGTCTTGAATTCCCTTCAAGTATCTTAGGATACGCTTAGTGCTGCTTGAAATCTTACATATATCCCTACACTGAACACTATGTCTAGCCTACTTGCAGTGAGTTATAAAAGTGACCCAATAATGCCCCTATACATGGTTTGATTGGCCTTCATGCCATTTTCATCTCTATCAAGTTTCACACTTGTGCTCATCGGAGTATCCAGCACCTTTGCCTCAAGAAGATTAAATTTCTTGAGCAGCTCTTTGATATACTTCTCTTGGAATATTGAAGTGCCTTAAGAGGTTTGTTTGATCTGCAAGCCTAGGAAGAAAGTGATCACACCCATCATGCTCATTTCGAACTCACTACTCATCAAAATAGCAAACTCTTTGCACAGTGAGTCTGAAGTAGCTCCAAATATGATATCATCTACATATACCTACACAATCAACAATTCCTTACCTCTAGATTTCAAGAACGAAGTATTATCAATTTTACCTCTCTTGAACCCATTGGCTAGTAGGAATTTTGATAGGCGTTCATACCAAGCTCTGGGAGCTTGCTTTAACCCATACAAAGCTTTGTCCAGTTTCAGCAGATGATTGAGCAGGTCTGCATCTTCAAAGCCTGGGGGCTGTTTGACATATACTTCCTCCTTCAGATTCCCATTCAAGAAAGCACTCTTGACATCTATTTGAAACAACTGGAACTCCATGTGGGCGGCAAAAGCTATTAAGATTATGATGACTTCCATTCTTGCTACAGGAGCAAAGGTCTCATCATAATCAATCCCTTCTTCTTGGTTGTAACCTTGCACCACAAGCCTTGATTTATTTCTAGTAATGGTGCCATGCTCATCAAATTTGTTTCTGAAGACCCATCTAGTCCCAATAATGGTTCTGTCAATTGGTTTGGGGACCAGGTGCCACACCTTGCTTCTCTCAAGCTGATGGAGTTCCTCATGCATTTAAGTTACCCAATCTACATCCTGCAAGGCTTCTTTGATGTTTTTTGGTTCAATGGATGATATGAATGCTGAATGAGCAACTAGATTTCTTGATTTAGATCTAGTTTGAATTCCTGAGTCACGTGGAGAGATGAGATTGTCCAGTGGATGTGAAGATTGATGCTTCCATCCAGACTTTCTGGTAATCTCTTCTTCTCTGTCAGCATCAGAATCACCTTCACCTTCTTCAAGATTTTGAGACACTATTTCTTGTGATGAACCTGAGGGACCAGGTCCTCTTGAGTGTTCTTCATCCTTCTCTTTTGTACCCTGATCATCCTGATGTTTGTTCATCGGCTCCTCAAACTCGTAGTCCTCATTGTTCTCATTTCTTGTACCCAATTCATCAAACTTAACGTGTATGTTTTCTTCAATACAAAGAGTTCATTTGTTAAACACCATGTACGCCTTGCTTGTAGATGAGTACCCAACAAATACACCTTCATCACTTCTGGCATCAAACTTGTCTAGATCATCCTTTCCATTATTCAACACAAAGCATTTGCACCCAAATGGTCTAAGATGTGCAATTGAAGGTTTTTTGTTATTTAATAGCTCATAAGGTGTTTTCTTAATGAAAGATCTGATAAGACACATGTTTGTCACATAGCATGCTGTATTAACTGCTTCTGCCCAAAAATTTATTGCAAGTCCTGAATCGATCATCATAGTTCTAGCAATCTCCACCAGAGTTCTATTCTTTCTTTCAACTACTCAATTTAGCTGAGGAGCTCTTGGTGCTGAGAAGTTGTGATTGATTCTATTTTCTGCACAAAACCCTTCAAGTAGAGAGTTTTCAAACTCTGTACCATGATCAGATCTAATACTGGCTATCTTGCCATTTATCTTCAATTGGATGGCTTTGGCAAATGTGATTAGTTGTCCAGTTGTCTCATCTTTTGTTCGCAGAAACATGTTCCAACTGAACCTAGAAAAATCATCAACAATGACAAGAAAATATATCTCACCTCCTCTGCTTTAGATTCTGATAGGTCCACAAAAGTCCATGTAGAGGAGCTCTAGAGGTCTCGTTGTACTGACTCCCTTCTTGGCTTTGAATGATGACTTAGTCTGTTTCCCTTTAGCACATGCATCACAGACTTTGTTTGAAAACTTTAGTGTTGGCAATCCGCGGACCAGGTCCCCTGTAACAAGTTTGTTCAGCAACGAAATACTCACATGACCCAGTCTCCGATGCCACAGATCTGTATCATCAGATTGAGCACTTAAACAGGACAGATCATCTCCCTCAATGGAATCCATATCTACAACATACATATTTTTAACTCTAGTAGCAGACATGACAACCCTTTTGGTAATGCGATTTGTAACCAAACATTTATTAGCCATGAACTTGACTTCATTTCCCTTATCACAGATTTGTGAAATGCTCAAAAGATTGTATTTTAAACCCTCCACGTAGTGTACATTGTTTTTTGAATTATCAGCAGATCTCCCTATCCTGCCAATACCAATGATAGAGCCCTTCTTTCCACCACCACCTTGGTGTGCTTTCAAAGAGAGGAAGTTTGAAGTGTCTCCAGTCATGTGCCTTGAGCATCCACTGTCCATGTACCAGTACTGACTCCTTCCTCTCTTCTTCATAAGAATCACTTGTTAGATTTAGGAACCCACTTTAAACGGAGTTCCCAATAACTATCAAAAGGCTTGATCAGAAACTTTCATGTCTAGGAGGGCAGAGTGTTCTTACTGAAATGATAACAGGGACCAGGTCCCTTGTGTTCCCTTTTATCATTGTTTTCAGATCTGACAAATTTCACATGTTTTTCTTTTATTCTTCTCAGATTCTCACATTTTTCTTTTAGATGACCATTACGCCCACAGTGAGGGCACAACAGATTGCCAGATACAAACACATATTTGTTATGAGGACTTAAGGAGGTTCTATTGGTCTACATCCCAACCCTTTCTTTCCATTGAAACTCTGATTAGACAGGTTAGAGAGTATCTTAGAGGAATCAGTCCACTTTAGAGAGTGGCTTAGCTCCTCCTTGATCCTACTCAGATCCTTTCTCAATTGGGAATTAGTTTCAAGAGAAGCAACTAGCTTAGACTCCGAAATTTTAAGCTTTTCTTCCAATTCTTCCTCAAAGATGTTAAGCTTTCTCTTTCTATTCTCTGAAGTACCAAGATCCTCCTTAGGAGTTATATTGCTAGTTTCTAGATTACCTATCCTTATAATCATTTCAGAAACTTGAGACATGAGAGTTGAATTCTCATCCTTATACAAACTCAATTTTTCATTTAACATTAAGTTTTCAGTGGTTCGTTCATCAACAGAATCAATAAGCAGGGCAACAAGTTTCCTCAATTTTTCAACAGGAAAATTATCTAGATCATCCTTAAGATAAAAAAGGGTTACCTCATCTGGATCTTCCTAATCATCAGATTTAGCCATCAAGGAGAAAATGGAGTTGAAAACACTTTCATCATCTTCAATGGCCATCATTGATACATCCTCATGGATTTCTGCATCTTCTTCTGACTCACTTGAATCATCTCCCCATACAGCAAAGACTTTTCACACCAACTGATCAGCATGAGCCTTCCTCCGAACATTGTCTAGGACCAGGTCCCTCTTGTGAGGTCTGGTGTCTTGAGTTTCCTGCCTTTCACTGGGGCATTCCCTCATAAAGTGACCAGGCTTGCCACATTTATGGCACAGATCATTTGCATAAGCAGTTCTACTCGTAGAGGCTTTCTTTTGGAAACCCCCATGCTTCTTTATGATCTTTTGAAATCTTCTAGTGACATACACTATCTCATCCTCCTCCTCAGTCACCTCACTTTGAGTTGTTTTCAAAGCAATGGACTTCTCCTTCTTTCCTTCCTTCACAGTCGTCTTTTGTTTCTTGTTCATCTCGTAGGTCTGAAGATTCCCAATCAGTTCATCCATGGAAAGAGTCGTTAGATCTTTGGCTTCTGTTATGGCATCCACCTTGCTTTCCCAAGATTTAGGAAGCACTTTGAAGATCTTGTAAATTTGCTTGCTAACAGGAATAAGCTCACCCAGGCCTCTCAACTCGTTAGTGATAGAGGTGAATCTTGAGTTCATCTCAAAGATGGTTCCCCCTTCCTTCATATTGAAATTTTCGTACTAAGTAGTAAGCATATCAACCTTGGACTCTTTCACTCGCTGGGTTCCTTCATGGGTTGTTTGAAGACAGTCCCAAATCTCACTAGTTGTCTCACAAGCAAATATTTTGTTGTATTCATCTGCTCCAATTCCATATACCAGAATCTTCTTTGCCTTGTAGTTTTTTTCAATCTTTTTCCTATCTGCCTTATTGTAGTCTTTTCTGGTTTTGAGAACAGTAGTGGTAAGCTCCCCATCCTTCACCTCTTTTGTTTGAATATATGGTTCATCAATGATAATGTCCCACAACTCAGAGTCCTCAGCGTTGATGTAGTCGTGCATTTGATTCTTCCACCATCCATAGTATTGGCCATTGAAATGAGGTGGCCTGGTAGAAGATTGTCCTTCCTCCATATTGGGTGGAGCAGTCATTCCTTCAGGATCTTTTCTTTTATTGGTGTTAACCAAACTGAAAAGTCAAGCTCTGATACCACTTGTTGGAATGTATGCGTCCACTGATTTCGATGGGACCAGGTTCTCAGCACAGTTACAATGACAAATAGTAAAATAAATGCTGAAAGTAAAGATTGCACAAACAACTTTACGTGGAAACCTCCTTGCTCAAAAGAGTAAAACAACGACCTGTTGAGCAACTTGTTCTCAACAGGACTTTTCAAACTGCTTCCACTAATCTTCTCCAAGCAAAAGTAAAAGTCAGTTTACACAATGATATTAGCCTGCTAATCTCCACACTAAGCAATACCTCTTATCACTTAGCTGAGCCAGAGCAGATACAACACTGACCACTATGCTAATCATAACCGATTAATATAGTCTTTAGAGTAAGAAACTAAGTTACCCTTAACCTATTTCTTACAATGATTCACACAAATTTGAAAAGTTTCTTTAACAATTCAAAAGAATCCTACAATATAAGAACTTATTACAAGCAGACAAGTGCAGCTGGTACAGAAATCAAATAGAAGCACTTCTATCAAGTCCCTTGCTGTTTTTTAAGCTTGAAAATATCTTTCTTTGAATGAATGATGAATAATGTTGTTTGTTGTTTGATACATACCATGAAGAATTATTATCCAATGTACAAACAACCTCGTCGCTTCTGATTGGTGAAGTACTCTGCAGCTTCACCAAAATTCTGATGCGGACAGGCTTTACAGTTGTTCAGCACTTTGACACTGAACGAGTATTCATACTCTGCAGAGGACCAGGTCCCTGCACTTGTGAGGAGATCATCAAAATATCTAGGGACTTAAGCCCTTATCAGAGCTTCACACAGCTATTATTCACATGTTTGAACCATCTAATTCCCACTTATCTGATCTTATCCTTCATGGGGGCCACTCTCATCTTGGCTCGAATATTTTCATTCCTAATCTTATCTCTCCTTGTATGGCACACATTCATCTCAGCATCCGCATCTCTTCAACTCTCAAGCCAACACATCGTAGAATATACCTTCAAGTCTTGACGACATATTCTTATTACACAAAACACCGGATGCGAGCCTTTATTTCGTTAATCTTGCATTAGTGATCCCAGTTACTTGAAACTCCCTCTCTTGAGGATAACCTGTGTATCAAACCTCACATCCAACCCACTTCATGGGTTACGTCACTTGTGCTATTGGTGTCATTTTCTGGTTTTAGTAAGGACCTCAAAGACTTAGATAATATGATCAGACACCACTTTAGGTGTTGTTCAGTGGATTCAACCAGTAATTATCATATCAGTATTAGATAATAATAATATGAAGGTTTTAGACTTTGTTGTTTCTATTAAATCCACTTCTAATTTATTGTTGCTTTCCCTACTCTGTATGGTTATGATAACATTGATGTCATCTGTTTACAACCTTTATTTAAAGTTGTTTGATTATTTTTTGAAAGCATGAATCTTTACCGAATTGACTCATTTCATTTACAGTCCTGAAGATGGGAAGTCCTTAAGGACTGTGACTTTGCTTCAACTTTGCCGCATTGAAGTAATAATTTATGATTGGTTCGACATACCCTGGCTGAAGAACTATTATAACTTTGGGTTTGACCACTTCAACATATCCTGGAGAAAAATTGGGATATGGGGTCTTATTGATTGCCTCTTAGGAAATACTGGTCCATTTGCTTCAGGGGATTGGATACTTCCAGATCTAACCCTCCAGGGGTCAATCAAGCTGAACAACCACTTGCATACGTTTCCTAACACGTACTACTTCAGCTATGCTACCAAGCGTACCAGAAAAGTCATGGGTATAAATGTCCCTTCCGGCATACTAGGTATACATCCTCTGTTGTTCATAAAAATCCTACAAATGAGTCTATGGCGCCATCCTCCAGATGTCTCTCCCATATAGAAGGGCTATAACTCTTCTTTTTTGCTGCCAAATAATAATTTTTATATGAATATACGTAATTTCATCATCTCACTGCTTTCGGTTCCATCTAATTCTTGCAGGGATGAGGATTGGTGGGACAATGATGGTGCACTCAACACTTATCTATAACACATACTTGTTTCCCCTTTGAGCATCCAAGTCGACTGGTTGTTAAAGATTTTGATTGCCAACCAGTCTTAAGCTTCTGCTATTATATTTGCGTTACACTTCTTGCAATTGGATTTTTGCACCTTCTTGTCGCTGTTTTTTCTCTAATATTTTTCTCACTTAACCCCATTACAGATGATACGATTTGGAAACTATGACTTTTATGTTAATTTAATCAAGAGTTCTTAGGTATATACCAATTATCTTTGAGATATGGAAAACATTTGACTTGCTTTGTAAATTTGCAACTATTGAACGTACTGCATATTCGTTTGACATATCGAATACTTGAGATTTCTATTGGGTATAGTTGTTATTTGAATAAAACGACAGGTATTTCAGGGAAGCTTTAAAACTAACATTTCCTCTTTTTTCTTCTCTAGAATCAGGTACTATAAGATTGTCGAATGTGATCACATTCTTTTCATTGTGAATCGTGAAAGAGCTAGAGTTCAATTTGATTTGATCTACGACAGCATATTTGAGCGTTGCAGGAAGCATGCCTTCAGAAAGAATCTAACAATGCCAAACCATATAATTTAATAGTTAGCAAAGATGTTGCTCTTACTATTGCGCTACAAACTCTTAAGAGAGAAGAGGTTCAAGAAAAGGGAATATGTGATATCCAAATACTCTTCTGGCTTCTTACCTCTTTTTTCTTCAGACAAAAACTATTTTCCCTTTGAAATGTAAATGTGAATAGGCTTGCAGAGGAAAAATTATTTAGTGTCTAGGCTTGCAGAGGAAAAATGTGAATTAAGAAGACATGGCACACTGGTCTCTTGTATTATTGAAAACATAAAGATAGATTTTCAAAAGAATATATCAGAGAGGTTTCTGTTTTAACTATGTGGTGACCTGCAACGTCTTAAACCTTTACATATTGAGCAAATGCAATCGACTCTAGATTAGGTTTTGAAATTTTAGTTAAACCTGATGGTGATGCATGTAAGTGGTTATCATTGTATCATGTTAAGATTCTAGTAGTTCTATTGCACCGAATAGTGTGACCTAGTGGTCAATGAAGTGGTTGAGAGTCATGAAGTTTCAGATTTAAATTAAACGTAGACAATAATACAATAGGTGATTCTTTCTATTTATCCTAGTCTTTGTGGACAGAGTTACTTGGTATTTGTTGTTGGTAGGAGATGAAAAGTATCTTGTGAAATTAGTTGAGGTGCGTGAAAGTTGGCCTGGACACCACGATCAATAAAAAAGAAAAGATTGTAGTAGTTGTATCATTGTGTTGCTTTTGTGGAATAACTCTAGATTTGATCGCTGCACAGCTAGTATTCTGTGGAATAACTTGATGTTACAGTAGGATACACCCTTGATCCTAGTACTTTGTTGTTACACTTATTAGTTACACCCTTAATCTAGACTTTTAATCTGTTTATTTTCCCCCCAAGTACAAGTAAAAGTAATAAGGGTAAAATGGAGCAACTTGGACACTAGGCTTCCATATAATTGATGTGAACTTGCTTGAGATTAAGACGTAATTGTTATTGTTGTACAATCAATTGTGAATGGAAGTGTTAGTGAGGGAATTGTTCAATGATACATGGATTCAACAACTTCTATCTTGGTGTTAGGATTATACAACTTATAAGCTTTAGATTGATTACTAACACCAAGAGAAATGCATTTTTCTCCTTTACCGTCTAGTTTGATCCTCTTTTGATCTGGAACCTGTGCATAAGCCATATATCCGAAGATTCTAAAACAGTCAAAACTTGGTTTCTGCCTACTCCAATTCTCCTTTGGAGTCATATTTTGAACAGAGAAAGTTGGACTTCTGTTTAAAATATGAATGCTCATATCAACAACCTCTGACCAAAAACTTTTTGAGACAACACTCTTAGTTATGATGCTGCACACCATGACAAACACTATTTTGTTGAGGTGCGTAAGCTGCAGTAAATGCCTCTTGATTCCATTTTCCTCACAAAAAATTATAAATTCTTGAGAAATGAACTCTCCCCCACGATCAGTGCATAAAGCTTTCAATGGACTACCTGTTTCTTTCTTGACAAGTACTTTATAACGTTTAAAAACATCAAAAGCTTCAAACTTTTGTGTAAAAATACACCCATGTTTTTCGACTGAAGTCATCAATAAAGGTTATGAAGTATCTTTTACCACCATTTGAATTTAGATTTATTGGAGATTTATTGGTCCACGGAGATCCGAGTGCACCAATTCCAGCAACATCTTTGCTCTCCAAGAATTTCCTTGTGGAAATGGACAGCGAGGTTGTTTGCTAACAATACAATTTTCATAGGTTTCCTAAGGATAGGTTTCCTAAGGAACTGTAATTTGAGGAAGACCGTTCACCATGTTCTTTTGATGTAGCGTTTTCAGTCCGTTAAAATTCAAGTGTCCATAATGGAAATGCCACAACCATGCCTTATCCTTTAATTTGGCAGAGAAACATGTATGATGATTATTGTGTAGATAGAGAGGGAACATTTTGTTTCTAGTCGTTTTAACTTGAGCCATTAATTCAAGTTTGACATCTTGAATTCTACAAAATCCATCTTTTATAGAAACTTCATACCCCTTCTTTTGCAATTGGCCAATACTTAGAAGATTAGTCTTCAAATATGGAACAAAAAGAATATTAGCAATTGTCTAGGAGAAATCTCTATTGGTCTGAATTAGAACCTACCCTTTTCCCATGGCCGAGACTTTGGAGTTGTTCCCGAACATCACACTATCTTGAAAAGATTCATCCGAGATGGAGAAAACTGACTTATCACCACTCATATGATTGCTACATCCGAGTCGATGTACCTTAAATTCTTATTTGTTTCCTCTTTCATGTGGCAAACCATCAACAAATATATTTATTCTTCCTCTTGTTCTGCAAAATTATATTCTTCTCCACGCATCCTTAAACAAATCTGTTCGGCATTCGGATTTATAATGACCGAACTTGTGCATCTGTAACATTCAATTTTAGACTTGTCTAATGACTTTGATTTTTAGCCACCTCGTCCCTTTACTCTGCCTTGACTATCATGATGTTGACTGTCACGTCCTGAGCCTACACCCTGGATGTGGCCGGCACTGGAGAACCATTGCTGGTCCCCAAGCGAACCCTTGGCCTAGCTCACTACTCAACGGAAGGCTTACTCAAGTGAAATAGCAATCTCAAATGCAAATTCAACTCATAAAAATACCATTAATGAAAGTAGTTCAACTCATGTCTTTTAACATCACAAAGAAGATGGAAAAAGGAAGCCTCAACTAGTACTGTCTATAAAGCCTCTAATAACTATGATGGAAGTCAGGACAACACCCATTACATCCTAATAAACTAAAAAGTAAATACGGAACCCTCCCGAAGCAAGGAGGCTCCCCAAAGCAAACTGGGACTGCAAATGGTATCAACGGAGCGCCTGTTGATGACCTTGAATACCTGTATCTGCATCATGAAAATATGCAAGCGAAATGGTGTTAGTACATTGAGTATACAAGTATGTAAGGGGAACTCTGAAACATAAACATAAACTTGAACTGATAAAAAGGGAAACATATTCACCTCGTCTCAACTCAACTCTAAGTCTTTATTTATGGCGAGAGTTGGTTTGGAGGGGCAAGCGTCTGCATTTTCAGGTTTAAACGAGGCCCAGAGCGGGAATGACCAAATTTATCATTTTACATGTGCTATAATCCATGGATTTTTGGTGATCTGGGATCCCGACGGGTTTTTGGCCGAAATTAATTTTGGGCATCCGTTAAGACCTTATTAATGGCATGAGTTGGTCTAGAGGGGCTAACGTCTGCATTTTCAAGTTCAAACGAGGCCCAGAGCAAGAATGACCAGATTTGCCAATTTGTGAGCTATAATCCATGGATTTTGTGTGATCTGTGATCCCGGCAGGTTTTTGGCAGAAATATTTTGTGGGCGTCCGTTAAGACCTTATTAATGGTGTGATTTGGTCTGGAGGGGCAAACGTCTGCATTTTAAAGTTTAAACAAGACCTAGAGCGGGAATGACAAAATTTACCATTTTACGTGTGATATCCATGGATTTTAGTGATCCGGGATCCCAACGAGTTTTGGAAAAAAAATTTGTGGGCATCCGTCAATACCTTATTAATGGCGTGAGTTGGTTTGTATGGGAAAACGTCCGCATTTTCAAGTTCGAACGAGGCCTAGAGCGAGAATGACCAGATTCACCGATTTATGTGGTATAGTCCATGATTTTTTTATCATTCGTGATCCTCGCGGGTTTTTGGCCAAAAACTTTTGTGGGCGTCCGTTAAGACCTTATTAATGGCACGAGTTTGTCTAGAGGGGTAAACGTCCTCATTTTCAAGTTCTAACAAGTCCCAGAGTGGGAATGACCAAATTTACCGTTTTACGTGTACTATAATCCATGGATTTTTTGTGATCCAAGATCCTGGTGGGTTTTTGGCCAAACAAATTTGTGGACATCGTTAAGACCTTATTAATGGTGTGAGTTGGTGTAAAGAGGTAAACGTCCGCATTTTCAAATTCAAACGAGGCCAAGAGCGGGAATGACTAGATTTACCGATTTATGTGCTATAGTCCATGGATTTAGTGTGATCGGTGATCCTAGCCGGTTTTTTGCCAAAACTTCTTGTGGGCGTCCCTTAAGACCTTATTAATGACGTGAGTTAGTCCGGAGGGAAAAACGTCTGCATTTTCAAGTTCAAACGAGGCTTAGAGCGGGAATGACAAAATTTACTATTTTACATAGGGAAAAAGGACAAATATACCCCCGAACTATCGTAAATGGTATGTAAATGCCCTTCTTTATACTTTTAGGATGTTGATGCCCTTATCGTCCAAATTTTGAGGCGTATATACCATTTCTACTAACAGCGGGACACTTGTCACAATCTAAAATATTTACCCAATTTTTATTACATTTTTACCCATAATCAAAAGATCCACCCATATTAATTTAAAACCCACCCAAATAACATAATATCCATCCCAAATATAACCCGAAACCCTCAAAACACTTCTCCATCTTCTCTGTTTCTCATCCTCCGAGTTTTGGCCAAGTTTTTCGTTTTTCAAGTTGTTGTTCACGGAAAATATTTCTCCAAATCCCAAACGAGCTCAACCCTCCACGTTGTAATAAATTAATTAGATTTGCACTGATGCATTTTCTTTGAGCTACTTTTAAGCTAGGGTTTCCTACAAACAGGTAGTGAGCAGATCCACAAGACGAAGAAGAGGCAAATGAAGAATCTTTTAGGGAAATTCGACACTGGCCATGGAGTAAATGGGCAGCGAAAATTTTGTGATCTGAGAAAAGAAATTAGGATTTGATTAGGTACTTCCAACACTATTGAAGAACATGTGAGATTCTATGACATGGAAGCTCATATAAAATCAGGAGAAAGAAAGCTAAAGTTAGTTTCCCCCGTGAAGACGACCACTAATACAGTTATTCAGAGGCTTTGCTTACGAATTTTATGATAGTACTTCTTACAATCACTAATCAAATAACTGTTACCCTTTCTACTCGATCGAAATCACTAGACCTATCATGGAATTTACACGCTCTGTAACTGTTTCTCCAACTGCTTCACAAACTTCTGAAGCAAGTTCTTCCTTTGCATCAGTCACAGTAAGCTAAGAAAGGTGAGTAGTCAAAGAAGATTCAGCAAGAAATCCAAATATTTCCTTGTGTCCATTGGCAGATTCCAAATCAACAGGGGTTCTACCCAAAGGAAATTCAGCAGATAGGTCTGTCAAAGCTCAAGGAGATGCATCTAAAGAGACAAGACTAACAACGAGGATACACAAGAATTTGAGAGTTTTGGGTTATATTTGGGTTGGGTATTATGTTATTTGGGTGGGTTTTAAATTAATATGGGTGGATCTTTTGATTATGGGTAAAAATTTAATAAAAATTAGGTAAATATTTTAGATTGTAACACGTGTCCCGCCGTTAGTCGAAAGGGTATATACTCCCCAAAAATTGGACGGTAAGGGCATCAACATCCCAAAAGTATAACGAAGGGTATTTACATACCATTTACGATAGTTTGGGGGTATATTTGACCTTTTTCCCTTTTACATATGCTATAGCCCATTGATTTTTGGTGATCTGGGATCCCGACGGGTTTTTGGCCGAAATTTTTTCTGGGAATCCCTTAAAACCTTATTAATGGCGTGAGTTGGTCCGTAGGGGCAAACATCCACATTTTAAAGTTAAAATGAGGCCCACAGTGGGAATGATCAAATTTATGGATTTGTTTGCTATAGTCCATAGATTTTTTGCGATCCGTGATCACCCCGTGTTTTTGGCCAAAAAAATTTGCAGACCTCCGTTAAGACCCTAGTAATGGCATGAGTTGGTTCAGAGGGGAAAACGTCTCTATTTTCAAGTTCAAATGAGTCCTAGAGCGGGAATGAACAAATTTACTATTTTACATGTCTATAGTCCATGGATTTTTGGTGATTCATGGATTTTATGTGAAACTTGATCTCGGTGGGTATTTGACCAAAACTTTTTGTGGGCGTCCGTGAAGACCTTATTAATGGTTTGAGTTGGTTCGGAGGAGCAAACGTCTGCATTTTCAAGTTCAAGCGAGGCTTAGAGCAGGCATGACAAAATTTACATTTTGATGTGTGCTATAGTCCATTGAATTTTAGTTATCCGGGAACCTGGCGGGTTTTTTGCCAAATTTTTTTGTGGGCATCCGTCAAAACCTTATTAATGGCGTGAGTTGGTCTGGAGGGGAAAACACCTACATTTTCAAATTGAAATAAGGCTCAGAGTGGAAATGACCAAATTTACCATTTTACGTGTGCTATAATCAATGGTTTTTTGGTGATCCGGGATCCCAGCGAATTTTTGGCAGAATTTTTTTGTGGGAATCCGTTAAGATCTTATTAATGGCATAAGTTGGTCTGCAGGGGAAAATGACCGCATTTTCAAGTTCAAACAATGCCAGAGTTGGAATTACCAAATTTACTGATTTGTGTGCAATAGTCCATTATTTTTTAGTGATTTGTGATCCCCACGAGTTTTTGGCAGAAATTTTTTAAGGCATCCGTTAAGACCTTATTAATGGGGTGAGTCGGTCCCGAGGGGCAAACGTCTGCATTTTCAAGTTCAAACCAGGCCTAGACCGGAAATGACCAAATTTACCGTTTAACGTGTGCGATAGTCCATGAATTTTTGGTGGTCCGAGATACCAGAGGGTTTTGGGCCTAAAATTTTTGTGGACATCCGTTAAGACCTTATTGATGACGTGAGTTTGTCCGAAGGGGCAAACATTCGCATTTTTAAGTTCAAACGAAGCCCAGAGCGGGAGTGACCAGATTTGTCGATTTGTGTGCTATTGTCCATGGATTTTGTGTGATCCGTGATCCCGATGGGTTTTTGGTCGAAATTTTTTGTGAGAGTCCATTAAGACCTTATTAATGACGTGAGTTGGTCCGGAGGCAAACCTGCATTTTCAAGTTCAAACAAGGCCTAGAGCGGGAATGACAAAATTTATCATTTTACGTGTGTTATAGTCCATAGATTTTTTATGATCCGGGATCCCGATGGGTTTTTGGCCAAAAGCTTTTGTGGGCGTCAATTAAGACCTTATTGATGACGTGAATTTGTCTGTACGGGAAGACGTCCAAATTTTCAAGTTCAAACGAGGCCTAGAGCGGGAATGACTAGATTTACCGATTTGACTGTTATGGTCCATGGATTTTTTGTGATTCGTGATCCTTGCAGGCTTTTGGCCAAATTTTTTTGTGGGAGACCGTTAAGACCTTATTAATGGTGTGAGTTTGTCCGGATGGGAAAACATTTTAATTTTCAAGTTCAAATGAGGCCCAGAGCGGGAATGACCAAATTTATCATTTTACGTGTCCTATAATCCATGAATTTTTGGTGATCTGAGATCCCGGCGGGTTTTTTGGCCAAAATTTTTTGTGGGCATTCGTTAAGGCGTTATTAATCGCATGAGATGGTCTGGAGGGGCAAATGTCTGCATTTTCAAGTTTAAACAAGGCCTAAAGAGGGAATGACCAGATTTACCAATTTGTATGCTATAGTCCATGGATTTTGTGTGATCCGTGATTTCAATGGGTTTTTTACTGAAATTTTTTGTGGGCGTCCATTAAGACCTCATTAATGGCATGAGTTAATCGGAAGGGTAAACGTCTGCATTTTCAAGTTCAAGTGAGGTATAGAGCGGGACTGACAAAATTTACCATTTTACGTGTGCTATAATATAGTCCATGGATTTTTGGTGATCTGGGCGGGTTTCTTACCGAAATATTTTGTGGGCGTCCGTTAAGACCTTATTTAAGGCGTGAGGTTTTCTATAGGGGAAAACGTCCGCATTTTCAAATTCAAACGAGGCCTCGAGTAAGAATGACTAGATTTATCGACTTGTGTGCTATAGTCCATGGATTTTTTGTGATGCGTGATCCCCGCGGGTTTTGACCGATAATTTTTGTGGGCATCCGGTAAGACTTTATTAATAGCGTGATCTTGTCTGGAGGGGCAAACGTCTGCATTTTAAAGATCAAACGAGGTCCAGAGCGGGAATGACCAAATTTACCATTTTACGTGTGCTATAGTCCATGGATTTTTGGAGATCAGGGAACTCAGTGGGTTTTCCAAAAAAATTGTGGGCGTCCGTTAAGACCTTATTAATGGCTCAAGTTCGTACGGAGTGGTAAACGTCTGTATTTTCAAGTTCAAACGAGGCCAAGATCAATTATAGGTTTGATCGAAGTAGACATGAGTAATAATAGATGAATTTTTTACTGTAGTCCAGATTTTATGATAAATTCAAAAGAGTTTGGAAATCATATAAAAATAGGAATACAGACTAAATGTTACGAAGAAATGAACTGTGGAAACAATCTTTTAGTTTGTGTTGGCTTTATAGGAAAATTAGCCACTAACAGTAGTTCAAGGTTTAAAATAAAGATAGACGATGCAGTAGGAATAATGGGAAATAAAGGAATCAAACTAATGAATCCTTTAAAAATAAATTCTGAAGAATATGCAGGTAGAGAATGGAATCTAGAAAAATTCTGTAAAAAAGAAGTTTTACGACCAAATGACCACCTCACATACACTAATACCAAAGGAGAGACATCAATCAGATTCACTGATTATAAGTATACAGATCAAAAAGAAATAGAAGAAGATCTAGAGGACAGTGAATCAACCATCAATATGGAAGGTATGAATATTCAAAATATAAACGAAGAAGACTACGAAGTAGACTTATCAATAGCAAAGGCTAAAGAATTACATCAAGAAAATAAAACAACTTTGTTTAAATGTAAAGGTTGTAAAGTAGGAAAAATAGATATCTCTACAATAGAACAACATTTTAGAGAATGTA
>JAJOOR010035163.1:0-13137 GCA_036250505.1 Solanum acaule | reverse complement strand
ACGCAATCTTAAAATCTCTCTCCCCCCCCCCCCCCTTTCCCCCCTAAGAATCAAGTAGGATTAACAAAGGAACTAATTAAGTGTCCACCATACTTATTGATACTGAAGATGCGCAACTCCAGTTTCTAAAAAATTGTATATGACATAAGTTTAGGAATGGTATTATAGAATCTTATTGATAAACTATTACCCACATAGCAATAGATGATTGGCTATAAAATATGAAGTCTTGTACATTACGTGTATAAGCAAGAAGCTAAAATACAAAAGAGCAGTCTTTTTACGAATTCTTTAATCTATTCATTTTCTTAATATAACATATAAAATCTTGATCACTTCTCTCACGTCTCCACCATATAAAGAAACTGAATCTCATACATTTAACTAATGTGAGACTTCAATATTGAACAATAATTTATCGCCAAATTTATATATAATAATAAAGCTAGAAATAGAAAAAAAAATCAGTGTCTCTTTGGTCAAGAAATACAATTTTCTTTTATCTCCGTTTTAGGGGTTTTCTCTATTTTTTTTTTCTTATTTATATGTTATATTAAAAACAGTAAAAAAATAATCTCTTTTAACACTCTTAATTATATTAAATATATACAATATTAGAAACTAAAAGGTCATTACTTTAAATTTCTTAAATGTAAAACTTAATGGGTCTTTATTTTCATTATTCCCACAAGTTTTTATTATCATAGCCCCTAACATAATTAATAGTCATATTCATGACATTATTTGTTATTTTATATTGTAGTCCAACAATAAATACATTAATGATCACATTAGCCTTTTAAGTTTTATGTTTTTTGTGCTATTATATTCATAATATTTGATTTGAAGAATAAGATGAAGGCTATTGAGTGGTGATCTTCTTGTGGGAGCGGATATCGATAAGAGTTCGAAAGATTGCGCAGTGATTTCATATTTTCTTACTGATTACAATAGTAAGAATGATGCTGCATTATTTATTTTCTTGTATATTCTCTCAATAATTTATTTTTATTTTATATTTTATATGATTTTTTTTATTAGCGTAAGTTTATAATTTCTTTTGATTCAAAATAGTTACTTATGGCTTTGTTAGAAGCCGCAAATAGACCGATAGATAAAAAAATAGATAGATAACCATTGTAATATTTTTTAAAAATATATATATATATTACTATCTTTTATAAAATTACGCTAATAAAAAAATTCATATAAAATATAAAATAAAAAGAAATTATTGTGAGAATATACAAGAAAATAAATAATGCAACATCATTCTTACTACTGTAATCAGTAAGAAAATATGAAATCACTGCGCAATCTTTCGAACTCTTATCGATATCCGCTCCCACAAGCAGATCACCACTCAATAGCCTTCATCTTATTCATCAAATCAAATATTATGAATATAATAGCACATAAAACATAAAACTTAAAAGGCTAATGTGATATTTATTTATTTTTTAAAATATATTTTACTATTTTTTAAGACCGCGTGAAGCGCGGACAAGTTTACTAGTTTTTATTAAAAGGTAAAGCATGTTGTTTGGCCTGTTTACATGCAATACAATCCAAACTTTTCTCACTAACATGACCTAAAAACCCACTAGAAACTAAAGAACGAAGTTTACGCAAAGAACAATGACAAAAATGTTGATGCCATAATGACAAAGGAACACTAGAAGAAACAACATATAATCGAGACACAGGAGATGATTTGGGAATATGAAGACTAGTGAGTTCAAACATACTCCCAACTTTATGGTCTTTCCCAATGAGTTGTCCCGTCTGAAGGTCCTGCACTCGACAACCACGAGAAGAAAAAATTACATCATATCCCGAATCACATAATTGTACAACAGAGCTAAAATTAAATTTAAACTTGGAATAAGGAAAGTATCAAGCAAAGAAAGATCTGATGAAGAAATAGATCCTTTATGACTAACATTCATATTAGATCCATCAGCAGTATGAATGGATGATGGGCTAGAAATAGTAGCCAGGTCAGAGAAAATCTTGGAAGAATACGTCATGTGATTACAACATGCTGAATCAAAGTACCACGATGAATTACCTGAAGGAGTAACAAGAGTTGCAGGGCTGTTACCAGTTAGAGAAATGAGTTGACTAATGAGAGATTGAAGGTCAATTGATGAAGTTCCAAAATTGTTAGTTACTACAAGAACTGGATTTGACGGGTGATTCAAACGAGATTGATTTTTGTTCTGAGTACAAGTATGACAATTTTCAATCAAGTAATCTTCTTTTTTATAGTACCTGCAAATTGGAGGACAATTCCTAGATCTATATCCCTTCTTCTTACATTTATTACATTCAATAATTGGGAAATCGTGTAAGACATGACTAGTTTGACGACAATTGCGACACAATTTGACACCAATTCCATTGGTGGCTGCAAAAAATGAATTATCCACTGGTCGCGTAAGATCCAAATGAGTTTCTTCAGATTTTAGAGGAGGAAGGGCATTTTCAAAAGTTGGCAAAGGTTGTTGGTTAAGCAATGCAGTCCGAGTTGATTCATAATCATCAGTAAAAGCCATCAAGAATTGAATCAATTTATCATTATTGCGGTAAGCTAAAAATTTAGCAGCAATATCAGAATTTCTAAGAACTGGTTCAGTTAAGGTTAATTGATTCCAGATGGATTCCATCTTCGAGAGAAATTCATAGATAGGTTCTCCCTTTTCTTTTTTCAAGCTGGCTATCTCCTTGCGAAAGATGATCTCATACCTCTTTTGCGGTGTCAAATTATCCAAATTGAAGGTGAATACTTGGAACAGAAGTATTTCGAAACCATGTATTGATTTGATGATTTCGGCTATCCCAATCTTCTAAGCGATCAACAAACATTTCATTTGTTTTAGTCTCAGTTTGCTTTGGATGGGTTAAATCACCTATGACATATCGCCACAACTTTCTCCCTTTCAAAAAACTATGTATTGCCTCACACCAATGACGATAGTTAGATCCATTGAGAACAACGAAAATAGGTTGAGAAATATCATTCTTGTCCATGATATTCGCTCAACGAATTGACATCAACAAACCAAAGAAAAAAAATGAAAGACAGAAGAGGCCCAACAAAGTGATGAAGTTGTAATTGCTATCAACAAAATACCACCAGAAAAATAGAATAGGGAATATGGATTTTAACAATCTGAGGAGGCTCTAAAACCATAAGGGGAGGATTGCCCAAGTTCATATAAGGAGACCACCAGTCTATTCTCCAACAAATGTGGGACTTTTACCCATTCTAACACCCCCTTCTCGCCCAGGCCCAACAAGCGCATGGACCGAGAGTCCAAACGAGAATGGACCTGGCTCTGATACCATGTTAGAAAACGAGATAGAGAAACACAAGAAAACCTGGAGAATTAATAATTTTATTCATCATGAAATAAAAAAGACTAAACCATATTTGTACACAAGAAGTTAAGAAGCAAAAGGAAATAAAATACCTATAATGTCTAAATATATACTTTACCATACTTAATATATTTAAATATATACTCTTATCCATATTTAGAATGTCTATATAATATTTACCAAATTTTATAAAGGGGATCGGACCACAGTTCATCCTTGATCATCTCACCGATATCCCTTTTATCAACTTCACTGAACCACTTAAAGAAGTTTCGTTCATCAACTCCTTTGCATTGTGCCTATTGTATTGACGATGCACTAGTTTTAGTACGCCCATACTTCTTTTAAAATGTACTTTTGTGTAACTTTCAACAACTCACCACTCGCCTCTTTGTTAATCTTCTCCAACTTCTCTTGTAACTCTTGCAATCTTTCAATGCACAGAACGAGTTGCTTTCTATCATGATCAATAATGTTGTTGTTTTCATCATCCTCCATTATCTTCAGTTTTGATTCAAACAGACATTTTGCGAATACAAAGCTTTAAAAGAAGTATGAGCGTACTAAAACTAGTGCATCGTCAATACAATGAGCACAAGGCAAGGGAGTTGATGAACGAAGCTTCTTTAAGTGGTTTAGTAAAATTGATAAAAAGGATGAAATCGGTGAGATGATCAAGGATGAACTGTGGTCCGATCCTCTTGTTAAAATTTGGTAAATATTGTATAGACATTCTAAATATGGGTAAGAGTATATATTTAAATATATTAAGTATGGTAAAGTATATATTTAGACAGTATAGGTATTTTATTTCCTTTTGCTTCTTAACTTCCTGTGTACAAATATGGTTGTAGTCTCTTTTATTCCATGATGAATAGAATTATTAATTCTCCAGGTTTACTTGTATTTCTCTGTCTCATTTTCTAACATGGTATCAGAACCAGGTTCATTCCTATTTGGACTCCCAGTCCACACGCCAGTTGGGCCTGGGCGTGAAGGGGAGTGTTAGAGTGGGTAAAAGTCTCATATTGGGTTGGAAATAGACTAGTGGTCTCCTTATATGAACTTGGACAATCCTTCCCTTATGGAATTAGAGCCTCCTTGGATTGTTGAAATTCATATTCCCTATTTTATTTTTTTCATGGTATTTTTTTATAGCAATTACGACTTCATCACTTTGTTGGGTGTCTTTTGTTTTTCATTTTTTTTTCTTTGGTTTGTTAACATCAATTTGTTGAGAGAATATTATGGACAAGAATGATATTTCTCAACCTATTTTCGTTGTTCTCAATGGATCTAACTATCGTCATTGGTGTGAGGCAACACATAGTTTTTTTAAAGGAGAAAGTTATGGAGATATGTCACAAGTGATTTAACTTGTCCAAAGCAATTTGAGATTGAAAAAAATGAAAAGTTTGTTGATCGTTTAGAAGATTGGGATAACTGAAATCATCAAATCATTACATGACTTCGAAATACTTCTGTTCTAAGTATTCACCTCCAATTTGGATAATTCGACACCGCAAACGAGGTATGAGCACTCTCTCAACGATATAATACTTTTGATCTTTCTCATAGTTTTCAATTGATGAAGGAGATAGCCATCTTGAAACAAGAAAAGAGAGAACTTATCTATGAATTTCTCTCGAAGATGAAATCCATCTAGAATCAATTAACCTTGACTGAACCAGTTCTTAGAAATTCTGATGCTGCTGCTAAATTTTTAGCTTACCGCAATAATAATAATTTGATTCAATTCTTGATGGCTCTTACTGATGATTATGAACCAACCCGGGCTGCATTGCTTAACCAACAACCTTTTCCAACTCTGGAAGATGCTTTTCCTTGCCTAAAATCTAAAGAAACTCGTTTGGATCTTACGCAACCAATGGATAATTTAGCTTTTGCAGCCACTAACAGAAGTTGTACCAAAATTTGTTGCAATTGCCGTAAAACTGGTCATGTCTTACACGATTGCCCAGTTATTAAATGTAATAAATGTAAGAAGAAGGGACATATATCTAGGATTTGTTCTCCAATTTGCAGGTACTATAAAAAAGATCACTTGATTGAGAATTGCCCTACTCATCCTCAGAACAAAAATCATTCTCATTTGAATAAGTCGTTAAATCCAGTTCTTGCAATAACCAACAATTCTGAAACTTCATCAATTGAACTTCAATCTCTCCTTAGTCAACTCCTTTCTCCAACTGGTAACAATCTTGCAACTCTAGTTACTCCTTCAGGTAATTCATCTTGGTACTTTGATTCAGCATGTTGTAATCACGTGACGTATTTTTCCAAGATTTTCTCTGACCTGGCTACTATTTCTATCCCATCATCCATTCATACTGTTGATGGATCTAATATGAATGTTAGTCATAAAAGATCTATTTCTTCATCAGATCTCTATTTGCCAGATACTTTTCTTATTCCAAGTTTAAATTTTAATCTTATCTCTATTGGACAATTATGTGATTCGGGATATAATGAAATTTTTTCTTCTCGTGGTTGTCAAGTGCAGGACCTTCAGACGAGACAAATTATTGGGAAAGACCGTAAAGTTGGGAGTATGTTTGAACTCACTAGTCTTCATATTCCCAAATCATCTCTTGTGTCTCGATTATGTGCTGATTCTTCTAGTGTTCCTTGTCATTATGGCATCAACCTTTTGTCATTGTTCTTTGAGTAAACTTCGTTCTTTAGTTTCTAGTGGGTTTTTAGGTCATGTTAATGAGAAAAGTTTGGATTGTATTGCATGTAAATAAACCAAACAACCTACTTTACCTTTTAATAAAAATCCTTGTATTTCAAAGTTTCCTTTTGATTTAATACATTCTGTTGTTTGGGGACCTTCCCCTGTACCAATCATGATTGGATCATGATACTTTGTCATTTTTATTGATGATTTTTTTCGATTCACATGGATATATCTTATGAAAAATTGTTCAGAACTACCTCAAATCTATATTAATTTTGCCAATATGGTTAAAACTCTATTTGGTAAAATTATCAAAGTTTTTCGGCGTGACAATGCCATGAAATATCGTGATTCTAAACTTTTGAATTTCTTATCTATAAATGGTACACTTTCAGAATTCTCTTGTCCCGGCACTTCCCAACAAAATGGACGAGCAGAACGTAAGCATAGGCATATCCTTAATTCTGTTCGGGCCATGATTATTTATTCATCTTGCCCTGAGCGCTTTTGGGGTGAAACAAATCTTACTGTAGTGTTTACTATCAATAGACTCCCATCTTCTGTTCTTGGAAACATGTCTCCCTATGAACGTCTTTACAAGGTAGCTTCTGACTACACATTACTTAAAGTATTTGGCTCTGTTTATTTTGTTCTTCTTCAACCATATGAATACACAAAATTAGAACCTCATGCTCGAGTTTGTTTCTTTCTAAGATATGGGATAGAACATAAAGGTTACCATTGTTGGGATCCTGTGTCAAATCGTATTCGTATTTCTCGGCATGTTGTTTTTTGGGAACATATTAAATTTTCCTTACTGTCAAAGTTTGAGTCTATTCCATCAAGCGAAGTGAAATTCTTTTCTAATCCTTCTGCTGAGTTTTTTCAAAGTGATCTTAATGTAAGTACATCTAGTGAGTCAGACATTGTACCCCACGATTCAACTATTTCCCTTTATGCAAGCCCATCTGATGGTCCAGTTCATGAAAATAGTACAACATCCAGTTCTCATGATCAATCTCCAATTGATAGTTCCACACTTGATATGAATGTTGATTCCGAGGTATCCTCATCTTATCTTCTTCCTGATAACACTTCATCTATCCGTCCAGAAAGAGAAAAAAATCCTCCTAGTTATTTTCGTGATTATCAATGTTATTGTACCATGCTTAATTTACATGAGCCTGATACATACAAAGAGGCATCCAGTGATCCTTGTTGGCAGTAAGCTATGAAAGAAGAGTTGCAGACATTTGAAAAAAAACTCATACTTGAGACTTAGTTGACCCTCTTTTTTATAAAACTCTTGTTGATTGCAAATGGACTATAAGATCAAGACACGATCTGATGGTTCTGTTGAAAGATACAAGGCTCGATTAGTTGCTCAAGATTCACGCAAGAATATGAAATTGATTATGAGGAGACCTTCACTCTAGTAGCTCGTGTTACCTCTGTCCGTGCCCTTCTTTCTATTACAATAGCTAAACGGTGGAATCTTTCTCAATTTGGAGGAGGAGGTTTATATGAAACCTCCACCAAGATACAATTGTCCTCCAAATAAAGTATGTCGTCTTCGTCGTGCATTATATGGTTTGAAACAAGCTCCACGAGCTTGGTATGCAAAGTTTAGTTCAACATTGAGCAAATTGGGATTCTCTTCTAGCCCACATGATACTGCTCTTTTTGTATGCAAGACAACACAATGTATTGTTCTTTTGATTCTTTACGTGGATGATATGATTATTACTGGTGATGATATTGCTGGTATTTCATAGGTAAAAGAATTTTTGAGTACTAGTTTTGAGATGAAGGATTTGTGATCTCTCATCTATTTCTTGGGCATCGAAGTTCTCACATTTGATAATGGGAATTCTCTATCTCAAGTTAAGTATGCTACTGATTTGTTATCAAAAGCAGGTATTAGCGACAATAAAATTGAGAGCACACCTTTTGAGCCTAATGTGCGATTTTCTCCAACCGATGGTACTTTATTGTCTAATGCCACTCTTTATCGGACACTTGTAGGTAGTCTTATCTATCTGACAGTTACTCACCTTTCACTAAAAATTCTATTGACATTTATGTTAAGATGATAGAGTTCTCGACATTTTTAAATTTTTCTCAAATTTTATCGTATAAAATTACGTTGAATATATTATTATTTTTATTCACGTCTTGAAATCTTGGGCAGTCTCTACTTCCTGCCCTACATATTTTTACTTTTTTATTTTTGTTTTATTTAGTACTGTCTGTATGATTTGTTCTTGGACGGACAAAAGGGGCCTTTGCCCATGTGTATTGTTGCTTTTCTCTTAATAAAAACCCAAATTTGAATTAAAAAAAAAAATGCAAAGACGCCAAATTCTCAAATACCGACATAATTTTATATCGACATGCGTTTGAAGAAATACTTGGTAGATAAATGAACACTAATGTGTGAATACATTATTTTGATTTTTTATTAGAAAATCTATGGACAAACGTGTCAGAAATATTATGGGGAAATTGGGACCGATTAGTGGGACCCTAACCTAATCAATGGGGTCTATAAAGACAGTAGGAAGAGTACCCATTCTTCTTCAGCACTAGTCTAACAAAATCATTCAAAAATGGCCGCAGCGAAACTGTTATTTCTCGCAGCACTTTTCCTCTCTCTCTCCTACCTCTCCGGCGCGGCGGGCAACGCCGCAGCCTCTACCAGTTTCATAAAAAGCTCTTGTAAATCCACTACTTTTCCCGATGTATGCGTCGCTTCCCTTTCCGGTTACGCACAAGCCATTAAAAACAGCCAATTGCAGCTGGTGAAAACGGCTTTGTCCGTTAGCCTAAATAAAGCCGAATCGACAAAAGGATTCGTTAGCAAGCTGTTGAAATTCAAGGGGTTGAAACCGAGAGAGTATGCAGCTATCAAGGATTGCGTGGAGGAAACGAGTGAAAGTGTAGATCGGCTAAGCAGATCTGTGAATGAGCTGAAAGGTTTGGATCGTAGCCATGGGAAAGCCGATTTCCAGTGGCATATGAGTAACGTAGAGACATGGGTAAGTGCTGCTATTACAGATGAGAATACTTGCACTGATGGATTTGCCGGCCGAGCTTTGAATGGTAAAATTAAGGCTTCGATTAGAAGTCATATAGCTAATCTAGCTCAGGTTACTAGCAATGCACTGGCCTTAATCAACCAATATGCTGCAAAACATTGATTAATTAGCTACGTTAATTATGTTTAGAGTGTTTGAGCTTAATTATGGTTTTTTGCTTTTTTTTCTTTTCTTCTTGGCTTGTTTGGTACTCTATAAATTGTGAATGCTACGGGATGTTTCTTTCTTGTCCTTTACGGGATGTATGTTGTACACAACTTATGAATATTAGTTAAGCATAATTCACTATGCGCTTAGTTTGTTTTATTGAATAAATATTTACTAGTTGTATATATTACTTCTCCCGCTTAATTTATGTAATTTTGTTTGATTCGACAATATTTATTTTAAATTTTATGGTATAAAATAAGTTATACTCTTTTTGTCTTAGTTTATATGATACAATTTACACTTCGAGGGTTAGAACTTTTTTATTTTGACTATGTATTAAAACATATAATTACATACACATATGAATAAATCGGTCAAAGACTTTCTTATTGACTCTCAAAATTAGATCTATGTCATATGGAAATAAAGGAGGATCATAAATTATCTTATTATGAATAGAAAAAAATAAAGTTATTTTAAAATAGGGAGATCTTCTTCAAAAGAACTACTATTAAAAAAATGTCCGGCTCAAATCTGTTACGATAATTTTGAAAATAATTGTCTCAAATGGTTTGTTATTTAAAAATTTAAAATAAAATTAATTATTCTTTTTCCATTTGATCCTTAATAGTAATTATCTTTTAAGATTATAAATATCTCAATTGTGGGGTGATGATACATAAATAAAATTTATTCAATAAAAGAGATTATATCTTAAGACATAAATAAAAATATAAAAGAAAAACTCCGCATATATTTGAGACAAAAGGAATATAACTGAAAAAGGTATTTTTCCTTTACTATATGAGGTCATTTTTGTCATTTGCACAGAATACTACTCTATTATTATTTTCTTAATTTTTTTTATATATATATATAATTCTTATGTAAGTTACACGAGTTAGGTGGAAAGGAGAATATCAAAACATTCTTAAGCTTTATGTGGAGATTATTGCTTTCAATCAATGATACAAAATCATGAAATCAAGCGTCACCTCACTGTATTACTTGATTGTTTTAAGCATTAACTAATTAATTAAACAAAGATATGGTCAAACAGGAGTCAGGCCGAAAAGGAATATTGCTATTTTAAATCCCTCAAACCATTTTTCCTCGTTTAGGATATGAAAAATAAATATTTATTTTTATTTATTCAATTAAAAGATAATTTATTATTTTATATTTATTTAACCCTTTTATCATTTTCCAACATTTAAATATTTTATAATTAATAGAGATGATATAAAATTATTATTATTATTTATAAAATATATTAAATCAAACATAGACAAATAAAAATAGAACGAGGAAATAATGGAGGCAAAATTCTTTTAATAGATCCAAGGAAAGGGAGGTTATCGTTTTTGTACATGACAAAGACGTGTAACTAATTATAGGAAGAAATATAATGGGAATACTACCTCTCAACCGCCTCGCTCATATATAATGAATGAAATGAAATGTGTCTATCAAGTTCCTTTGTTTATGCATGACATTGAGTTAAAGATTAATAAACTTATTAGTAGTATATTTCATGGTTTTTGATGTAAGGATTAGTTTAATCTTTTGTTAAGAAGTCCACATTGACATATGGATGAGAAATTGGTCTTTTTATATGGACTTGCACAAATTTTTCCTTATAAGCTAACTTTTGGGGCTGTGTTAAGCTCATGTACCATATTTTTATATGATATTAGAGTCAGGTTCATTTGTCAATTTTTTGTTCCATATCTGTAGAGGGATGATATATTAGTCTTTTTATCTCATGAACTAACTTTTAGGGTTGAATTAGATTCAGATATCATATCTTTACATTTTTTATTCATCATTAGTCATAGGGCCATAGACACATATTGTGTACGCTTGCCTTAAAAGTTAACCCTGTTATTTATTTTGAGAATGAGAATAGGACAGCTGCTCGATAGCATATACGGTAGATGCAAAAAAATTAATTGGCTTACTGAATGTATTACTACTACTTATTTCACTTTCAAAAGGACATGCCTTGAGGTTTGCCTAACTTGATTCCGCCTTCACGATATTGACATTATATTGTGGGTTTTTAAATCTAAGAAATTCATCTCAGGCTGCTTATGGGAGAGCGTACCCAGTGGGTCTACTACATTAAAAATATAGATCTTCAAAAGTCGGTATTTTAAAAAAAGTTATGATATACCATCTTAGGATGTTAGTATATTTTTAATGTCTATATATATATATATCATTCCATCTTTACTTATTCATTGTACTATTTTGAAATGTTTAACAATATTTGTTCAGTTTATAAAATCAATAAATAATTTATTATATTGTGTCTATTTTACCCTTGTTAAATACTATTCATTTTTAATGTTTAGAAGATTTTTTTTTTATAAGGTACTTCATACTTCGATAAAATTACCAAATATCATTTACTACTTTTTAATTATTGTGCCAATTCGAGAGGGAGTATTTGTTTATACCGACCTTAGGATGTTGTAATATAGCGATCTCAGGATGTTTAGATAAAAAAAAAACTGTTTAAATGATGCACACTCTTTCTTCATCTTTATTTTTTCTTTTTTCTTTTTTAATTTTAAAAAATGGTTTTAGATATGGCTTATTCAAACATGATTTTGAACTTCTCTGCTTACATTTTGCAAAAACAATTGTCGTAAAGTTGTCACAAAAGTTATCAATTATCAATATCGATCGAAGTTTTGAAGAAGGCATATTGTTTAAAATAAATATGTTTTGGATATTATTGTTCTTCTTTCTAAAGGTGCTCTATTCCATACGTTTTGTATTCAACTTTACAAGGTATGCACACAATATTCAAGATGATGATTTATAGAGATGGAGTCTTATTGGTTCTATTAACATGACTCTGTTCGATGTTTTATTTCAAAACAGAAAAAATCTTGATACGTCCTATTATTGAAAAATGTCACGATAGGTGAAATTCTACTGAACTTAATATCAAATTTATTTTGTAGTATTTTCATATGAATATTATGTTTGTTTGTAAATATCTAACCACAAGTGCAATTAAATTTAAAATTACATAACTCAATGGAGTTAGTCGAGCAGCTTTAGAGCTAACTAAATTCTTCTATTACACTTATAACTTATAATAGGTACTATTTTATCATTTAACAAAAATAAAAAAGCACTATTTTATCAGGATTTTTTTTTTAGTTTTATTACTAAGAATAATATGTGTGATAGGATAGGGGTAAGTAGGGGCGTACACAGGTCGGTTTGGTTTGTTTTTTTATTAAAAAAAAATCTAAATCAATGTCGGTTTATTAAATCTAAAAACCAAATCAAATCACATAAAGTCGGGTTTTTCGGTTTTGGCTTTAGTCGGTTCTTTCGGTTTCTTTTGGTTTTTTGGTTTTTTCAGTTCTTTACACCTATACGGTGTTTGAAAAAGAGATCAAATATATTTTTACTTACCTGTGTGATAAGCTAGACTTAAAAAATGTTAAACGAATAGAAATCTTCGAAGAGACGATAAAATTCACATGAGTACAAAATATTTATTTTTGAAATATCAACGTTCAATATGTTAAATTAATAAGATCAAAGGCTACAATCAAACTGAATACAAAAAGAAATATTTACAAAGTAAATTGTTAACTACGAATTTGATAAACTATACTAATATTATTGTAATTTTTTATCTTAGTACAAAATAAAATATTTACAAAGTTTTACAAGCCCAAATTTGAAATAATATATATAAACATTGAAAACTATAAACTAACTAAAAATATATTAACAAAGTAGATTATAAATAATATTTTTTATCTATAAATAAAA
>JAJOOR010035162.1:0-14181 GCA_036250505.1 Solanum acaule | reverse complement strand
TATGTCTTATGGTATGCTTATGACTCTATGAATATATGTGGTTAGATTGATGAAGGCTATATGTAAGTTCACCCTAGGTAACCTTAAGGTGATACATTACACCAAGTATTCCCTAAGGGTTGCTTGAGGAAAGGAGTTAAGATAAAGAGGAAGGTAATGAATGGTATGCATTGAATGTGCCTAAAATGTTATAAGTGGCTCTATGTGCTACTATGAATGGTTTCCATGTGTATGATGATGTATGTGGATTTATGTTGTTCCTATGGAATTAAATGATCTTGAAGTTTCTCTAAAAAGGCATGATGCATGGTTTCAAACTAAATGTCCTTTTAAAAACATGTTTTTGCATGGTTATCATACTTAGTGCATTCTTGTACTAACACCATTCTTCATCATCTTTTTACATCAAGTGTAGGTGGTGGTGGCTAAAGGACCTTTCCTAGAAGTGATGAGTTTGGCTTACAATTCCCACGTTCTGGTGTGTCCTTATAGATTCAAGGACCTTCATGTTAAAGAGTTTCCTTAAGTTCAATTGTACTAGATAGTAGTTCTTTTGTATTGTAAGGGTTGTGTCCCTCTTGTGTTGTAGTCATGTTTTAAGATGGCTACCTTGAGACATAGTATTTCGATTTTGTATTAAAGGTTTTAATGAGGTGACTTTTAAGTCTTGTGTTATATTATGAAAGTTTTAAATTTTTCGCTATTTTTCTATGATAAATGCTATGACGAATGCTAAGGGCTTGTATAAGACCTCTGAGAGGTCGAATATGCCAGTAATGACTAGGGGTTGCTCTCGGGTCGTTACACTTATGGTAGAAAGACTTATGACTTAACCATCCATTTAGACTACGATTATGATGACGAAAAAGGGGTACTTGGCTTGGGTAGTATTATGGGATGCTATTTTTGGTTTGCACATGTATGCTTTTAAGGTTACTTGAGAATGATGCTATTATGGTATGGGTGACCAAGGGTCAAGTATGCTTACATGATTATGACTTATCTCCTATGCTCATTAACAATGTCTTATATTGACTAAACTTGTGAGATGCTCTTATTTTGTTATTAGCTTTCATACTTGGTACATTTTGTACTAACGCATATTGCCTACATTCTAACCAAATGTAGGGTCTTGGAGATTTGAGTTGCTTTGGAGGCTAGGTTTCAAGGATCAAGAAGAGTTGAATAATTGGTGAACCCTCATAGCTTCAAGGACAAACCCATTATGTTCCTTTACATCATTTCTTTATGGTTAAGACTTTGTATGCACTGCGTCCCAAGAGTTTTATTCAAGTATTATGTTAGATGGTTTGAGAGAAAGGTTCTAGTAAAGACTTCCGCTTGTTGCTTTTATGAAATATGACTTCGATTGTAAAAGTTTTAATTTTCCCATATTTCCTATTTATCTTATGTTATGATTATGCTAAAGACTTGTATGAGACCCCTTCGGGGTCAAGTACGCCATGTTACTTCTAGGGGGTAACCCCGGGTCGTGACAAACTTCATATCAAAACATAAGGTTTTGGGATAAATTTTAGTATGTCTCAAACCACGTCTAATAGAGTCTTGTTTATGGGTGTGAGTCGCGACACATTTTATGAATAGGAGGCTATTGGATGCTTAGGAAAAATCTCACTTCTTCATTGTCTTAGTCGTGCCATAGAGTTTGGCTTTAGTAGACACTTTTTCTAATTTGTGCCCTTTGTTTTTTTAGAGTATGATGAACAAAAGGGCCAATGTTAGGGGTGAAGAGGAAGGAAATGTGGAGTAAGAGGTTCCTCCTCAAGTTCCACCACAAGCCCCTCCTCAAGCTCCAAATGACCCTCCAATTGTGAATGCCACTGTTGAAGAATTTAGGAGTTCTATGCAACTATTGGCTCAACCCTTTACGGCACAAGCCAATAGAGAGGTGGTGGCTCTGGCAAACCTTATAAGGGGGATGGGTGCTTTTAGAGTAAGAGAGTTTTAGAGGATGAACCCTCGGCAGTTTAGTGGCTCCAAAGTGGAAGAAAATCCAAATGGGTTTATAGAGGAGGTTTATAAAGTGCTAGAAATCATGTGGGTGACTTCTATTGAAAAAGCGGAACTAGCCGCCTATCAATTAAAGGATGTTTCCCGAATTTGGTATGAGCAATGGAAAGATAGTAGGCCGGTAGAGGTGGGTCCCATAAATTGGGAGATGTTTAAGAAGGAATTTCTAGATAGGTTCTTCCCCCGGGAGTTGAGGGAGGCCAAATTTGGAGAATTCATCAACCTCAAGCAAGGTAGTATGAGTGATAAGGAGTAATCTTTGAAATTCACCCTTTTGTCTAAGTATGCTCCAAGCTTGGTAGCTAATCCAAGGGATTTGATGAATAGGTTTATGATGGGGGTGTCCGAGTTGGTAGAAGAAGAATGTCGTATGGCAATGATTGTTGATGATATGGATATCTCACGCCTTATGGTGTTTGCCCAACAAATAGAAGAGTCAAAACTCAAGAAAGAGAGAGCTAGAGAAAGGAAGAGGTCTAGGTTGGCTGGTCATAAGTCTTTTCATGATGGGTCCGATGGATATGGTCGTTCTATGAATCGACAAAAGTTTTCCGGACGGGGTTTTTCTAATGCTCCTAAGCATAAAGATGAGAGTGTGTCTACCCCTAGGCCACAAGGGATGGGTAATGAGTCCCTATGGCCCTCTTGTGCTAGGTGTGGTAAGAGGCATGAGGGTAGGTGTTTGGCCGGTAGAGAGGGTTGCTTTAGTTGTGGTGAGAGTGGCCACATGATGAAAGATTGCCCTAAGGCTAAGGTTACAAGAAGAGAATGTAAGCAAGTTGCCTCTAGTAGTGGGGATGTGGAGCCTCAAAAGAAGAATAGGTTTTATTCTCTCCAATCTAGAGAAGATCAAGAGTGATCTCCTCTTGTCCCTTCTGGTATGTGTTTCATGCTTTTGTAAAATTTCCATATTTCTTGTTATGACTTGTTATGTTGGATTTTGAAATTATTTTAGCATACATGATGTTTAGAAAAATTGGTGTAGGCTCACTCCCAAGTGGGGGATAGTGTGCCTATCTAGTTGGGTTATTGTGTGCTTTATTTGTTGCCATGATTTCCTTATATGCATGTTCATGAAATTGTTTAGGTCTTGTTAGAAATGACTTTTATGCGTTGTTCCTCATGTTGTGGTGCATTTAAGTAGAATTTGCATATAGACTTCATGAATTGACCATGAGCATGCCCTAGTTGGTGGAGTTGAAAGATTCTTCCTTGAATAAATGCATTATGTGATGAACTTTGCATTAAGGCTCCATGTGTATGTTTTGAGCATGTTTTAGCTATGAGATCTTAGTTCCTCCTTGAGAATGAATAGATATAGAGTTTAGTGCATTTTGGGTTGCTAGAAGTAGTTCCTACCCCCTTGTGTCGCTTTGATTGTGTTTAGTGCTGAATTGAAGTTTTCTTCCTTGATAGTGTACATTAGATGTAGTACATGCATAATGGGCTGCTAAGTTAGATTTTAGACTTTATGAAGTGTTTAAAGTGTCATTTGAGAACGAATGTTCCCAAGTGGGGGATAATGTAACACTCCAGAATTTAGTGCGTTCTAGAGCCTTTGGAAAGGGTTTTGGAGTGTCGTGAGAGGGTTAAAATCAAGGTAAATGGTCACCTTACTTAGAATAGGGGTTTTAGGGGTTAAACATCCGGGTACGACTCCCCAAGGACCACCCAAGGGGTCCTTGAGGAGGACCCCAAAACAGTCCCTAAAAGCTGTCAAAAATGGTGAACCATGGTTGGCCATTCACGGCCAGTAGATCAACCTACGCTCCGTAGGTCATGGGCGTAGGTCAGGCCTGAGTTGGCCTGCAACATATGAGCCTCAGGTCCAAACAACGGACCCAAAACACGCCCAGTCAACCCATCCACGGTCCGTGGATGGGGATTCGTGAATTCTGCCAGTTTTTGGTAATTTAGTTTTAAGTGAGGAGTGGAGGGTTAGTTTAGTAATTAGCTAGGGGTTAGGAGGGGCGATTTGTTAGTTAATTAACCTACTATAAATAGTTAATAGACCCTACACTAATCACTGTAACTCATTCAACTAAAGACCCCTACATCCTCTCAAGAAATTCTTTCTCTAGAAGACAAGAAGAAGAAGAAGAAGAAGAAGAGAAGAGAAGAGGTCAGCAGCTTAGGGCAATTTTGCCCCGTTGATTCAAGATTTGTTTAGGGCTTTGATTAAGATATGTGAAGCTTATTCATATATGCGTTCTTCCACTCATAGAGCCCCTTAGAAATTCCCCAATTGTGGATCAAAAACCAAATTCTAGCTAGGGTTGTTCTTACATTGTGGGTAAGGCCTGGGTATAATTCCAATATAGTGGATATCACCCAATTATGATTGATTTAGCCTTTTTTAATGATAATATGATGATTTCATGTGATTTCTATGATGAACCATAATCTAAATTGATGAATGTGATCATTGTGGGTTTATGCCATTAGAGGCAAAGCTGAAGGTTCAAAACTGATCTTCCTAAATCAATGTCTTGAAAAATAATTGATCATAGTTAGAATGATCTAATCATGAATTGAACTAGACTTGATTGAATAGGAAGGATCTTGACTTGTCAAGTTAGAATTGAACCTTTATGAATCAATTATGACTAGAATCACTTAGTAGTAAAGAATGTGATTGAATAGCTTGTAATTTAGACATGGATCATGATAGAATGAAGTTAAGCTTGAAAGTAGGGCTTGTAGCCATCATTGTTAGGGCTTTGGGGGTGAATTCAATATGATGTGATCTTGTTGTATATTCTCTTTCTCTTATACACTTAGACATGAATATGCTAGGGAATGCAACTTCTCTCACATAGAAGGATTCTAGGTTTGCTTAATAATCTAAAATGAATAAAAGTATGTTAGACTAGAATAGCTTGAAGTTGTGACATATGTTCCCTTTATGAATAGCTTGGCTTAGTAGGATAAGACCACGGTTGATACCTTGGGATGGAGGATCTATTCTCTCCTAAGGATAGCTTGACTTAGCATTGTTGGATGCATGTCATGGTAGCATGAGATAGTAGTAGTCATGGTAGCCTAGGATTGAGGATATTTACTCTCCTATGGGTATCTTAAACTAGCATTGTTACGACACCTTCATGGTAGCTTGACTTGGTTTGGCCAATACCATTTCATGGTATCTTTGGGATGGAGGAGTTATACTCTCCTAAGGGTAGCTTAGGATTGAGAATCCATACTCTCCAAAGGGTAGCTTGAATTGCATTTTAACATGCATTTCAAGGATAGCTTGAGTTAGGATTAGGCATGGTAGCTTGGGATTGAGGACTCATACTCTTCTAATGATAGCTTAGGGTTGAGAATCACACTCCCCTATGGATAACTTGGATTTGTAATCTAGTACACTTGTAAGGGTAGCATGACTTAGTTGGTTTAGGACAATTTCATGGTAGCTAGGATAGGAAACTTGTACCTTTCCTAGAGTAGTTTTGACTTGCATGTTAGTGTGTCTTCCAAGGTAGTTAGCTTAGCTTAACCTAGTTATGTTAGTACGATGATAGCATGATCTAGCCTATTAGGGGGTATTCCTTAGTAGCCTTGAAGGGGTAAATAGACTAGAGGGATTAGACCCCAACTAGTGAACCTTCATGATAGGCTAAAGGAGTACTTAAAGTGGATAGTAGTATGGAATGCTATCCATATATGGCACAAGTATGACTTGGGGCTAGTTGTGAAAGATTCTCTTATGGAGTATGACTTAGCTTTGGTTGTTGCCATAATTTCCTTCCAAGATATGATTGACTAAGGTGGTAGTTCCTTTGTCTTCATGAAGTAAGCTATTAAGTACTACCAAAGGAGGGTGAATATGACTAAGATGACCTCAAGGCTATGCTTAGTGTGAAGGGTATTATGGGATGCCTTTCATGCATTGCACAACTGTGTCTTGAGGTTCCTTAGAAGTATAGTACCCTTATGGTAGAAAGACCTATGACTTAACCATGCATTTAGTCTATGATTAAGATGACGAAAAAGGGGTACTTGGCTTGGGTGGTATTATGTGATGCTATTCTTGTTTTGAACATGTATGCTTCTAAGGTTACTTGAGAATAGTGCTATTATGGTATGGGTGACCAAGGGTCAAGTATGCTTACATGACTATGACTTATCTCCTATGCTCATTAACTATGTTTTATGTTCACTAACCATTTGAGATGCTCTTATGTTGTATGTTAGCTTTTATACTTGGTACATTTTGTACTAAGGCATATTGTCTACATTCTAACCAAATGTAGGGTATTGGAGATTTGAGTTGCTTTGGAGGCTAAGTTACAAGGATCAAGAAGAGTTGAAGAATTAGTGAGTCCTCATAGCTTTGAGGACAAACCCATTATGTTCCTTTATGTCATTTCTTTATGTTTTAGACTTTGTATGGGCTGTGTCCCAAGAGTTTTATTCAAGTATTATGTTAGATGGTTTGAGACAAAGGTTCTAGTAAAGACTTCCACTTGCTGCTTTTAAGAACTATGACTTCGATTGTAAAAGTTTTAATTTTCCCGTATTTCCTATTTATCTTATGTTATGATTACGCTAAGGGCTTGTATGAGACCCTTTCGGGGTCAAGTACGCCATGTTACTTCTAGGAGGTAACCCCAGGTCGTGAAGGGGGCTACCACCTCTCTAATGTCTTGTGTTGTCACCGCTTTAGCCAACACTTGGAATGCTGACCTAAACTCCACATTAGTCACATTCTCATTCAGTGGTTCAATCAGAGCTTGAGGAGAAGCTTGGGGAGGAACCTCTTGCTCAACATTGCCTTCCGCCAACCTTCTAGCATTTGCCCTTTTAGTAGTCATATCCTAAAAACCATCGGGTACAAATTAGGAGAAAGACTTATAGAGTTAAACTCCATGGCATGACTTAAAGAAGTAAAGAACTGGAATTTCCTAAACATGTAATAGCCTATCATTCATAAATGTGGCACGCTTCACACTAATAAACAAGACTCTACTAGACGTTGTTTGAGACATCCTAGAACCATTCTAAACCTTGAGCTCTAATTACAGAGTTTGTTATGACCTAGAGGTACCCCCAAGATGTAACAGAGTGTATAAGACCCGAGATGCCTCATACAAGCCAATTAGCATATCTTAACATAAAGTAGTAGAAATGAACGAAAATTTAAATCTTTTCAATACAATCAAAGTTATTTATAAAACAAGTGGAAGTCTAACATATTTGTCTCAAACCATCTAACATAAGAGAATAGAAATCTTGGGATGCAGCCCATACAATAGTCCAAGTCATAAAAGGAAAATCATAAAAGAAAGCGGTGATCACATCCTCGAACATAATGATAAGTCACCAAAACTTCACTTCCTTGATCATCAACGAAGCTAGCCACGAGTGTGAGAATCAATGTCGCCAGACCCTACATTTGATAAGAATGTAGGTAAGAGTATGTGTTAGTACAATCAAGTACTAAATATGATGGCTAGCATAAACAACATAATCATAAGCATTCGTTTACATAAGACAAAAGGCATAACATAATTAGTGGTCGTTTGGTAGAGTGTATAAGAATAATGTTAAATAGGGTGTATTAGTAATGCATGCATTAACAATGCATGCATTAGTTATGCTTGCATTAATTATACATAGATTACTTTTATGCATCATTTGTTTGATGCATAAAAAAATAATATGCATTGCACAAAAAATTTAATTTAAAAAGATACCCTTCATTATTATGGGGGAAAAAATGTGAAAAAGGTTTTGAGGGGCAATTGGATCTTTCATCATGCTAATGCATGCATGATAATCATTGCATTGCTAATACCTAGAAATCCATGGTATTAGCAATACACACCATAATACACTATAGAGTGTATAACTAATGCAAGCATTAGTTATACATAAGATAGAAAGGAGTACCAAACAAGGTACTAGTAATACACAAGACTAATGCATGCATTATTTTTTCTAATACACTCTAACAAACGACCCTTAAAATCATAATAAGCATCACAATGAAAGAGAAATACTTCCTTAAGTGACCTCACTTATCCTTAGCCAAGAAATAGGTCATCCGCCTCTAGCCAAGCTTACATCATGGAAATCATATCTAGAAAGACTCCAACACATCAACTTAATAACATAATCACATTAGTCATACTTAATTTCAAAAACATGAGGATTCACCTTAATGCCTAGCTTATAAATGCTAATGGGTATTCGCCTTTTACCTTACATACTTTAAGATTGCGGGTACTCGCCTCCACAATCACATCATGACACGGGTACTCACTTCCACATAATTTCATAAGGAGCATGGGTACTAGCCTCCATGTCTATAAATCATAGTAGGAACGTGGGGACTCACCTCTTGTTAAATTCTAAGGAGAATGACAATCACCTGTAGCCTCATCATTCATTAAGGATTTTAGTCTAGAACTATTTTAGGTGAGCAATCCTTTCAACCTAGAATCATTCATGTGTGTAAACCTTTCACATTCATCCAATCATGCTTATCAATACATTATAGGAAGTGTCCCTTCAACACTAAAACATCAACAATAAATAATTCATAGTCTAGGCTTTACTATCAAAGCACTACATCCCATGATCATCATCTATGCTTTACTCTCAAGCAATTAACATCATATTCATCATATATGCTTCATTATCAAGCAATTCTAATCATAATTAATCAATCCTATAAGGAGATATCTAATGCATAGAGTTTCCCTCACATGACATCAAACCCAACTCTATCAATTCAACCGTAAAATCATAGGATAGGCATGGGTACATGTAATTTCATCCTAAATACATGCAATTCTATCAATTCAATCATAAACAATCATAATCCACTCAATTGGATCAACATTGACGATAACCCACAATATTGGAAGAACCCCTAACTAGAATTGAGGAATTCTTCTTCTAATAGTGGAATTCTAGGGGACTCCATGGGAGGAAGGATCCCATGGATTAAAATACATCATACCTTGATTAAAAAGCCTACAAATTCTTGAGGGTTGGAGAATTGACCTTGGCCCTAGCTTTAACTCTATCTTCGTCTTCAAGTTCTAGAGAAAAATATTTGAGAGGAAGATCTAGGGTTTTTCTTTTGATTTTTGAGAGAATTACTTAGGTTGGGGGAAATTTAGGAATATAATGCTTATATATTCTTCTAGGTTAAGATCAAAATGACGTAGTATTGCATTAAGAAAACTAAGAAAAGACATTAATCACCTCAACTTAAAAATCTGTAGGTTTTCACGCTGAAGCTCGACAAATGGTCTCTTGTCTTGCCTAAAGTTACAGTAGCACCCTCAAGGAGGTAGGTCCACTAGGTGATGAGGTGGAGAATTGGGCGATCCGCTAACTGGATTGGCGAGCCCCGACTTGGCTCGCCCAAATTTCTAGTATCTTGGGCTTCCTAGGCTATTCACTAGGTGATAGGGTTGCTACTTGGAGGATCACCAAGTAGCTTTGGCGACCACACTGCCTCGCCATGTTGGCTTGGGCAGAAAAATGTTTTCCTTCAATAATTTCTTAGGCCTCCTAGGCTCTTGCCCTCTTCGATGGTATGTTACCCCCACATACTTAGCCCTAGTTTATCTTACTAGGTTTTGGGGTATTACAATAATGAACGTCATGCACTAATACATAGACCTAATCTAGAAGAAAACCCTAAATGATTTAAAGGGTTGGTTGGCATGACTGATTTTAGACACCACGTCACGATGGATTGAAGGTTCTGTTCCCATTGAGAAGAAGGACATGAACATGGCAGCCAGATGTTAGTTTGAGCTTATTAACAATATTCTTATGCCTTCACAGAATGAATCTATACTTCGGCACCTGAAATCTGTGTGTTTGGGATCCATCATGGATAGGGAGAGACTGAATCTAGGTCTACTCATTCAGCATGAGATGTCCATGTGGGCCAAGCAAAGTCATACCCCTCTCGTCTTTCATGTGTTGATTATTGAGTTGTGTACATGGGCCCGTGTTCCTGTGGTTGCAAAGACGAATGCGGAAGTGACTCCCACATCCTCAACTGACATCCGACAGATAGAGACTGAGTATATGAGGGATGAGGCTAATCGGAGGAGAGATGAACCGACAGATACATCCCCGGTAGTCGATGTTGAGATGTTTCTGACTGAGGCAATACTTCCCCCTTAGGATAGTGAGCCTACAGGTACTCATGGTCCCTCTAATTCTACCCCTTCTAGTTTGTCTATGCTCCCCCACATACTACTGTTGCTTTTTCCTGATTCCCTATCACCCAGGACTTATTGTACAAGTGGGCCATCTGGTTCAGCCTGCTGATGTGCATGCCTCCCAAGTAGTGGCCGTTATGCCTAGGTTGATCGAGTGGGTGATTGTTGTAGCCTTCACCCCGATTAAGGCTGAGCTGAGAGAGCAGAGGGAGTTGATAGATGCATATGGGCTTGCACTGGATGCCTTTACAGTGAGGGTAGAGGCTTGTGACCAGAGGTGTGGTGATTTTGATGTTGTGGCGGCCTTGAAGGCTTATATGGTTGGGTTGAGGAAGGATGTGGATGAGCTAAAGTCCACTGATCTTTCTATCATATTGGGTATAGTAGAGATCCCTGAGGTTTCGAGTGCATATTTCCTGGCCAGTTTCGAGATTCCTCCCTCTACTACAATCAGAGATGTTGATATGGATAAGGTTGATGCTGACTTTGAGATTGAGATTGATGAGGAGGAGAAGGGTTTTTGTGATTCAATAGTTTATTATGACTTGGAGAACCTTGAGGGTGCTATGGTCTAGTAAGTTGTAGAGGCTTCTTTGCGGGATACATCGATGGTGGGCTCCAATGGAGTAAAGGATGTTGTTGAGCTGGGCACTAATGCCCTAACAGATAAAGTCACTGACATGAAGAGTTCACCCAGGCTTAGTCTGGCAGGATGATTATTTTGACTCTTTTTCTATTATTTTTAGACTGGTTTTATTATTTTTATACGCATTTGAGAACAATTGCTAGATTAGTTTGGCGGGGTAAGGTATTTCCATACCCACCTCTTTTGGGTTGTTTATGGATATTCTATGTTTATGAATGTTGATTTTGGTTGATATATATATATATATTGGTTGTCATCCATTGTGTTGGTCCTCTATTTTAAAATGTTGGAATGGTTGGTTTTAAATTGATTTTAAAAATTGCCGCCTTTTGATGTGTTTGAATGTGATTGTTCTGTTGCAATTTCGAGTGTCTCTTTTGATCAATACTGATGACTTGAATAGTGTTCTTAATTGAACGACATGAGTGTATGGCTCTAATGAGGCAAATTGAGTTACATAAGTCATATGTGAACTCCTAGAATCTCATTGTGACTAGCCGGTTGTTGAGTTGATCTCTTGTGATGATCGTTGCACGCTAGCTAAACATTCAAGAGTCTTGTTTGATAATAATGTCAAATGCCATGTGTGGTGCGATTTTCTTGAATCATATTATTGGAAATACCTAGAACTTACCCCGTTAGTCCAACTGATTGATGTAAGTAAGCGATTGCGATGATCTTAGGAAATTTTTGTGAAGAGTGAACCAATATTGACCTTATACCTCTTTGTGCCCACCTTGTGAGTGTGTGAACCTAGGTTGGCACTATTTGAGCCTATCTGTTTCTTTGGAAGAAACTTTAACAACTTTGCCCTCTTTGTACCATCACCTATAACTTTTATGAAGTACTGGTTTGTTTGAATAGCCAACTTAGGCCAAAAGCCTAAGTCCGCTATCTGAAAAAAGAGGATAGTCAAGAAGTGTGAATTTTTCCTTTGAAGGATCATGTTGAAAAGATGGAACCCAAAAGCTAAAGTTGGGGGTGTGGTGAAAAAGGAGGATAGCAAGAAGTGCGAAAAATTCGCCTTTGAAGGATCATGTTGAAAAAGATGGAACCCCTCCATGTAAAAAAAAAAGAAGAAACAAGAAAGAAAAGAAAAATATGAATATAAAATAAAGATTTAAAAAGAGAAGAGTTTGTGGAATAAAGCTTGTGAAATAAGCATAAGAAATGGGGTATCCAATGAGTAATCCTTAAATGAACATAGGGTGGATTGTGAACACCATATAGTGTAAAAGAGAAGGAGAAAAAGTGAATTGCCAGCCATGCTTCATGAAGGTAGAAGTCACTACGCCAAAATGATCATACCTTTACCCTCAGCCCCGTTACAAGCCATAAAAGACCCTTGTGATCTTGAGTGAGCTGAAAATAATGTCGGTTGGAAAATAAGGGTAAACCTATGGGTAGAGTTATGCATGTGTTTATATTTGGGAGTATGAGAGATGTTTTTGATTCCAAAATTCTAAATTGTGGATGAGTTTGTGTGAGCATGGAATCATTCTTGATGTGAGGGCATTTGATTGCTTTTGTTGTGCTTGAACTTGCAGATGTAGCAAGCATTGTGAACTTGAGTTTTATTTGATAATGGTTAATCACAGTTTGAAACTTAGAGTGCACAATTGAACATTGGTGATTAGTTTGAAGCTTTTTTGTGCATTCGTGTTGAGTCTTCAGTAGCACTGTTTGTAGACATCCTTATTTAATTGATTGATCTTATGTTTTACTTGAGGACAATAAAAAAATTAAGTTGAGGGTGTTGATTAGTCTGGCATTTTGCCTCATTTAGGGCTTATTATTCATAGAAATAGTGTCCTCGATGCCTATTTTGTGCTCTAAAAACTGATATTTAAATGCCAATTTGTAGATAAAAAGGAGAACGAGCAAAGCAAGGACATTACCGGACAAAAAAGAGCGAAAACAATGAAAAAGGAGGATCATAGTTGACCATCGCCCAAGCCACTCGGCAAATCGGTGAGTGGCGCTTCCGCTAGCCAAATGTTCCAGACGACAATCCTTAGGGAGAAACCAACTTGGCGATGGAATTTGACTTTCGGTGAACTGACGAACGGATCGGCGACAAAGAACTGGATCGCCTAAAGTTACAGGGTCTAAAGGATGAAGAGTTAAAGAAAAGCGGCAATAAAGAAGAGCAATTGGTGCGGGTCGGCGATGCTCTTCTTAATCTGTCGAGTGACCCCAAAGGACAAAATATGGGAACGTATAAATTGTTTTCCAAAAAAAGAAAAAGGGATCTTGCCATTGTTACACTCCGAATTTTGATTGAAACATTGTTTTTCTTAGTTTTGGACAATTTTCTAGTAGAATTCAAGTTGGATTTTGGATTTCAAGCTAAATTAGACCATTGTAGTCATGGAATGCATTGCCCAGCTTATGGATAACGTAGTTGGTAATCATTTCTCCTTTTTCAATATGTGTGGCTAAAACCCCCATTCATAGGGCTGTGATTATGTGATTGTCACACCCCGAGAGCACCCCCTAGGCGTAACACGGCATACTTGACCCCGAAGGGGTCTTAGACGCCTTAGCATATTCATCATTGCATATAGACATTGAATAATGCGGAATTTTTTTAAAAAACTTTTCAACATCAATGTCAAAGTGTCTCATAGTAGAAAATAGAAAGTAGAATGTCTAGACATCATCATCTCAATGAAACCATCTAAGTACACATAAGAATCTCCAATAGGGACCATAGCCCTTTACAATAGAATTTTCTCAAAATGACAAGTACAAAAGGAGTCTAAAAGTCTATTACAATATAAGAGACATAAGTGTCATAATGTGTGTCCTCGGAACTTGAGGACATACCAAAAAGTCTTGGAGAAAGTCTAAGTCCAAGCTTGAGTCTCTTAGTAGCACAATCACTTTCCGGAACCTACACTTAGTAGAAAAAGGAAGAAATATGGGTTAGCACAATCAATTGTACTAAGTATGGAAGCCATGAAATTAAAACCACTTAAAGCATGCATAAAAGGGACCTTTATATGAAAACATGCTATTTCAAGTTAAAAGCCATAATTCATATTCAAGGAACATTTAGCCAATCCACATTACAAGATAAAGAGACATTCAGGATCATAACAAGAAGCCATAACCCATACCTTACATATTTGAATTCCATTTATATCATACCATCATAAGACACCACCCATGACCCTCCTTTCAAGTTTACTTGTGCAATGTAATTAACATCATAATAGGTGAAACCAACCTTACCATCGTTCATAAGTTGCCATCCATAGAGGACTCACACTAGAACTCCTCAAAGAACCCACTTGTGCAATGCAT
>JAJOOR010035161.1:0-15998 GCA_036250505.1 Solanum acaule | reverse complement strand
CATACATTTTGTGTGTCATAAAGAATATAGTATTGTATTAAATACAACTTGAAATTATTACTAAACTTTGACGTTAATTGAAACTAGTAATAAATACTAAAAACAAGTAGAAAATATATTTAACTCTTACCGTTTCAATGCTTCATGAGTTTACATTTTTTTTTTCTAACATTAATGTTCATGCATATAATATATTTTATACTCATCCTATACTTTATTATTTAAAGTATTAATTTGTCATTTATAATAAACAAACCAACATCATAATATTAACTCAATTATTTTATGATAGTTTTCATCATGTCGAATTTGAATTTGTCAAAGCTTGAATTTGTGGCACTTGACATTTCTGAAAAGAACTATTTGTCATGGGTACTTGATGCTGAAATTCACATTACCGCTAAGGGTCTTGGTGATAGTATAATCGAAGGAAATAAGGCATCAAGTCAGGATAAAGCGAAAACTATGATTTTCCTTCGTCATCATCTTGATGAAAGCCTGAAGGTTGAATACTTAACAGTGAAAGATCCACTTGAATTGTGGATAGGTTTGAAAGGGAGGTATGACCACCTCAAGGCAATGGTATTGCCAAGGGCTCGTTATGAGTGGATGCACTTACGGTTTCAAGATTATAAAATCGTAATTGAGTATAACTCTGTTGTATTTAGAATCACTTCCCAATTAAAATTATGTGGGGAAACTATAAAAGATGAGGATATGTTGGAAAAGACACTAACTACTTTTCATGCCTCCAATATGATATTACAACAGTAATATCGTGAAAAGGGTTTTAAAAAATACTCTGAATTAATCTCATGCCTTCTGGTGGCTGAGCAGCATAATGACCTTTTAATGAAAAATCATGAAGCCTATCTTGCTGGAAGTGCTCCATTATCGGAGGCACACGGGGAAGAAGCACACGACCAGTCTGAAATAAGACAAAATAATCAGGGCCATGATAATGTGTGTGGGGGTGGCAAGGGCAAAAGATGGTATAATAATCGTCGAGGTGGTGGTCATAACAAAAGGGAGAACAATATGGGTTCTCAAAATAATCCTTCTACAGGAAAGAGCGATCACTGTCATCGTTGTGGCCTTAAAGGTCACTGGAAAAATGAATGTCGGTCACCTGAGCATTTTGTCAGGCTGTATCAAAATTCCTTCAAAAGGAAAGGAAATAAAGGTGGTGCCTCCTCTTCTAATGCCCGAGTAGAGTCACATTTGACTCTTAAAGATAATGCTCAAGCAGGGTCTTCTCAAAAATATGATGAGAATATTGAGGCAAATTTAGCATTGAAAGATGATGCTTTTGATGGCCTCGATTCTATCACTCATCTGGAAGCTGAAGACTTCTTTGGGGATCGCAATTGAAGATTGATAATTGAACTGGGAAATGAATAATGTTGTTTTGTGTTTTTAAAGTCTTACTTAAAGTTCAAGTACTTAAATTTTTTTTGTTAAGTTTCGTACTTCTTATTATGTATTTTTATTTTTATGAAGATAAATAAAATTTTCCAGTCTTCAGTTGGATCCAAGATGAGTAATGGAAATATGTGCCTTCTGGACAATGCCACAACTCATACAATACTAAGAAAAAAGAAATATTTCTCTCATTTGATTATGAAAAAGGCATATGTTAATACAATATCCGGTAGTACAAAGTTGATTGAGGGCTCAGGAAGAGCGGCCTTATTACTACCTGGAGGAACATTATTGGAAATTAATAATGCATTGTATTGTAGTAAGTCTCAAAGAAACTTGTTAAGTTTCAAGGTTATTTGCCAAAATGGCTATCATGTTGAGACTGCAAATGAAGGAAAGGTGGAATACCTTTATATTACTACGATAAATGCGGAGAAGAAAACTATGCATGAAAAATTGCCTGCACTTTCTTTTGGGTTGTACCATACAAATATTGGTACGGTTGAATCACATGCCGTAGTAAATAAAAGGTTTACTGGTTCTAATGATTTTATCATTTGGCATGACCGATTGGGCCATCCCGATTATAATATGATGCGCAGAATAATTGAAAATTCACATGGGCATACTTTGAAGAACCAAAATGTTCTTTAATCAAAGGAATCCTCTTGTGTTGCATGTTCACAAGGAAATTTGGTTACCAAACCATCAACAACTAAGGTTAGAGTGGAATCTCCCGCATTTCTGGAACGGATACAGGGTGATATATGTGGGCCTATTCACCCTGCATGTGGACCATTTATTATTATATGGTCTTGATAGATGCATTTACAAGATGGTCTCATGTGTGCTTATTATCAAATCGCAATATTGGTTTTGCGAGATTGTTGGCTCAAATAATAAGGTTAAAAACACAATTTCCAAATTATGCAATAAAAACAATTCGTCTTGATAATGTTGGTGAGTTTACATCTCAGACATTTAATGAATATTATTTGTCCACTGAAATAACAGTTGAACATCATGTTGCACATGTTCATACTTAAAATGATTTAGTAGAGTCATTGATTAAACGTCTTCAATTGATAGTTAGACCATTGTTGATGAGGACAAAGTTGCCTGTTTCGATTTGGGGGCATGCTATTTTGCATGCAACAACACTTGTGCGCATAAGGCCAATCAATTATCATGACATCTCCCCATTACAATTGGTTTTTTGTCAGGAGCCAAACATTTCCCATCTTAGAATCTTTGGTTGTGCGGTATATGTTCCAATTGCTCTACCACAACGTACAAAGATGGGTCCCCAAAGAAGGTTGGGAATATATGTTGGGTATGAATCTCGTTCTATTATAAAATATTTGGATACTAGAACTGAAAATTTATTTACGACAAGGTTTGGTGATTGTCATTTTGATGAATTAGTATACCCAACATTAGGGGGAGAATAAAAGCAGTTGGGAAATGAGATAGATTGAAATTCACTTTCATTGTCTCATTTAGACCCTCGAACAAATCAATGTGAGCAAGAAGTTCAAAAGATAATTTATTTGCAGAATATTGCAAATCAACTGCCGGATGCATTTACTAACCTTCCACGGGTTGCTAAATCATATATCCCAGCTACTAATGCTCAAGTTCGAGTTGATGTCCCGATAGGACAAAATATTAAGGCAAATGAGTCTGGACCACGCTTAAAACGTGGTAGACCAATTAGTTCCAAGGATAAAAATCCTCGAAAAAGGAAAGGAATAAATGATCAATATGATCATAATATGGAGGCAATTGTTCATGAAGAGCTCCGAGACATAATAAATGATGACACCACAGAGGAGGTCTATGTACTTGAAAATAATGAGAATAAGGAAATCTCTATAAATTATGTCTCGACAAGAAAAAGGTGGAATCGAAATAATATTGTGGTGGATAATATTTTTGCCTATAATGTTGCAGTTGAACTAATGCAACAAGATGAGGATTTAGAACCAAGATCAGTCAATGAATGTAGACAGAGAAATAATTGGTCAAAATGAAAGGAAGCAATTCAAACAAAATTGACTTCAATTGAAAAACGTGCAGTTTTTGGACCAATAGTCCGAACACCTACAGGTGTCAAGCCAGTTGGGTACAAGTGGGTTTTTGTGCGAAAATGCAATGAAAATGATAAAGTCGTAAGATATAAAGCATGACTTGTGGCACAAGGATTTTCGCAAAGGCCTGACATTGATTATGAGGAGACATATTCTTCTGTGATAGATGCAATTACCTTCAGGCATCTAATAAATATGACAGTTCATGAAAAGCTTGAAATGCATCTAATGGACGTTGTCACAGCCTATTTATATGGCTCATTAGACCACAATATTTTTATGAAAATCCCCGAAGCACTCAAAGTGCCTGAAGCATATAAAACTTCAAAGAAAAATTGTTCAATAAAGCTTCAGAAATCCTTATATGGATTGAAACAATCAGGGCGAATGTGATATAATCGTCTTAGCGAATATTTGCTAAATGAAGGGTATAAGAATGACCTTATTTGTCCTTGTATTTTTATACGAAAGTCAAAATTTGAATTTGTAATAATATTTGTTTATGTTGATGACTTGAACATCATTGGAACTCCTAAAGAGCTTTCAAAAGTTGTTGAGTATTTAACGAAAGAATTTGAAATGAAAGATCTTGGTAAGACAAAATTTTGCCTTGGCCTTCAGATTGAACATTTGAAAAATGGAATATTTATCCATCAATCAACATATACTGAAAAAGTTTTGAGGCTATTTTACATGGATAAATCACACCCATTGAGTACCCCAATGGTTGTGAGATCTCTTGATATAAATAAAGATCCAATTCGACCTCAAAAAAAGGATGAAGAGATTCTTGGTGATGAAACACCATATCTCAGTGCTATTGGGGCACTAATGTACCTTGCCAACAATACCCGACCATATATTTGTTTCGCAGTAAGTTTAGTGGCGAGATTCAGCTCATGTCCAACAAGAAGCCATTGGAAAGGTGTTAACCATATATTCAAATATCTTCAAGGAACAATTGATATGGGATTGTTGTATTTTAATGCATCCAAGTCAGAATTGATCGGTTATGTAGATGCGGGATAATTGTCTGACCCACATAAATCTAGATCTCAGACATGCTTTTTATTCACTTATGGAGGTATAGCTATATCATGGCATTCGATGAAGCAAACAATAGTTGCTACTTCTTCAAATCATGCAGAGATAATAGTCATTCATGAAGCCAGTCGAGAGTGTGTATGGTTGAGATCAATGACTCAACACATTTTGCAATTATGCAGTCTTTCTGTGCAAACAAAGACTCCAACAATATTGTATGAAGATAATGCTACTTGCATAGCTCAATTAAAGGGATGATATATCAAAGGAGACCGAACAAAACATATTTCACCTAACTTCTTTTTCACAAATGATCTTCAACAAAATGGTGAGATAAATGTTCAACAGATTCGTTCGAGTGATAATCTTGCAGATTTATTCACTAAGGCATTGCCAACGTCAACATTTGAGAAGTTGAGATATAAGATTGGAATGCGTCGTCTTCGAGATATCAAATAAAGTTTTCATCAGGGGGAGTAAAATACGCATTGTACTCTATTTCCCTTAACCAAGGTTTTGTCCTATTAGGTTTTCCTGGTAAGGTTTTTAATGAGGCAGCATTCAAGGTGTATTACAAGATGTGTGTACTATTTTTCCTTCACTAGGCTTTTTCCCACTGGGTTTTTCCTAGTAAGGTTTTAGCGAGACACATTATCTATAAACATCCAAGGGGGAGTGTTACACATCCATTTAATTGTGGATATTTCTCTTGATCTATTCTAACGTAATGTATCTATTTATTATATTAATTAAACACTATACTAACGTATTTGTCAAATGTTGTAAAAGGATGATTTGAATATCCTATTAAAGGGTAGTCTTTCACCCTTGTGAAATACAATTGAAGAGATTAAAATAAGGCTCTCAACTTTATATTTTCCATCACACTTTGTCTTACTTTCTTGTTTAAGTATTCTTGCATTTTCCTCTTGTTTTACAACAGTAATGTATTATTTTAAAAATATAATATTTGAATGAATTATATTGTATTCTTTTCCATCATTATATATGTCACACATCAGGAATTTGAATGAGAAACTCATAAGAAAAGTAGGGTACAAGGTATAGAGATACTATGAAAAGATAGGGTAAATGATAAATATGATTATTAAATAATAAATAAAGACAAAATGAGAAGAAAATATTAAGGTAATGACGCGATCACATTAAATCGATCATTTCATAAAATGAGACTTTTCATCATTACCTAACTATAATATTAAGCAATAGGATATTTAAGTAACAATCAAAACAAACATTGTATTTAAAGTAGTTATACAATACAATACAACGGGTAACAACCATCCAAACAAGGTGAAGAAGTTGAATGACTTCAAAACATTTTAGAAGACATTCCATTCTAGTCGAACCTACGAGATCTATATGCATACATTGTAATAGTCAAACAACAAAAGGTAGGCATGAAGCGTTAATGTGCAACAGAAAATCTCGTCACATATAATGAAGACATATAATACCATGAAATGGCTACTCTCTAGTGGAATTATCACTATTGACTATGTAAAGTCTAGAGATAATGTGTCGGATCCACTTACAAAAGGCCTAGCTAGAGAGACGGTTGAAAAATCATCTAAGAAAATGGATTTAGAGCTTACAAGTCATCATAGTGGTAACTCTACCTAGCAGAGTGGAGATCTCAAGAGCTAGGTTCGAGGAGATCAAACAAAATTATGACTCACAGTTCAACATTATCAAATAACTCAATTCATTCTCGTGATGAAGACAATGTTCAGGAACAAGGATAAAAATTAAGACTTTTTAACGAGTTAATAAAGCTTTAATTTTTTCTAACGATTCTAGGTTTGACATATTCGACCAAATAATATATCTATGCGATAACACGATTAGGATTCACTTATGTGAGTATGAAGTGTAAGGTGCTTCAAAGATGATAATTTCAAAAACTCATTCTCTATACACTCATGAAACTGGGAGGTGTTATCATGACTAAAGCAAACACAACTGTAAGAATCATAGAGGGTAAATGATTGATTTTGTGACATCATGTCGTTGTCTAGGTATACACCAAAGTTCGATGGTTCAAAGATATCAAAATCTATCAATTGACCGACTATATCCAACATATATTCACTATGAAAAGTTTAAAGGAAAACCTACTTATCCAGATGCAATTAATCCTTCCTTGTAAAATACACACTTGACCGTTTCTTTTGCTTAGAGTCATTCCCCATTCTTGCAGGGGATTGTTAGATTTTATAAGGTGTGAATGAAAAATGAAGTGTTGTGACTTTTCTGAAGGGTTGTGACTTCTCCAAAGGATTGTATTTACCTTTCCGACAAGGCACAATAAGCACATGTTCATATTACCCTTTGTTGTTTATAAATAAATGAGTTTTCTCTCATTTTTTCATAACAAATTTTCTAAACTACTTGATGTTCTGCACAAATAAATTCTAGTGTTCTTTATATCTGTCATTGAGTGGTTCGCTGACACTGCTATTAGAGATTCATCACATGCATGTATGAGAATTTTACCTATTTTGTGAAACCCTAGTTAAGTTGGTGATGCAAGTTTTTTTATATTCATCTGAAGTATCTCATATTCATTGTCCAAATTTTCAAGTCAACCTCGAGTCATGTATACTTTTCACCGATCAGTGGCAGAGCTAGGATTTTTAATAAGGGGTTCAAAATTTGAAGAACTTAACAGACGAACTAATCGATGGGGGTTCGACATCTATTAAATATACATTAAAAATAATTTTAACCATATATAAATAGTAATATTTTCCGCCGAAGGGGGTTCGGATGAACCCCCCTAACATAAGGTTGGCTCCGCCCCTGTCATCAATGAATAACTCTATCCACAAAGGTCATTTAGACAGACTCTTTACTCAATTTTTAATTTTCAAGTTGAGGTTTCTAATATGTGAAATTATTTTATATTGTTAGAGAGAATACGTTTGTCCTTCATTGATTGTATAAGAGCTTATATACACCGATTGCATTAGGTTTTTTCTAGAGGTTTATTGTACTTTGCTAACTTTACGTTAGATAGAGTTTGATTTTTCGGGCGATAGTGGATTACATAGGTCATTCTTACTATCACTTTATACTCATATGTCTCGTATTATAGTTGTCATGTCTGTTTTTCGAAAGTCAGTTTAACTAATATTAGATTAGATTAGATTGACATAATTTTTTAAAATTATCAAATATTCAAAAAACTACGTACATGAAAAGTATTATAAGTTGCACTTATTGTCATATCAATAAGATAGTAAAAGTGGATACAGGGAGCATTTGAAAAAAAATAAAAAATCTTTGTGAGTAAAAATGAATTTGTCTAAATACTTGGACCAACTTTTTAAATTTGAAATTTTTTAAAGACAAAATTTTAAAATATAATTAAAATATATGGTCAAACAAATATTTTGAGACAAAATTTCAAAATATGATCTTAAATTTATTATTTAACTTATTTTAGCCTAAAAATAAATGCTTACCATTTTTTTTTATTTATAAAAGTGCTTAAAAGTTGTCTTGGCTTCGTCTTCATAGCCTAGTATTCTCTCAAAATTCAAAAGGGAAAACATCAATAGCTTAATGATATCACCATTTATCGAAAAAGTGAAGCTCTAGACTTGATTAACAAACAACCTCATGAAGTTTTACGCTAAAAATCTCATTTCTTCCGACTAAATTAAGCAGTTGTAGCAACTAGCGTATATTCCAAACGCTGGAGATTCCTTTGGAAATTCTTGTCTTGACTTTTGTGGATCTACACTAAATCAACAATCACCGTGCTAGAAGTCTCACCATTGTAGACAAGGTTTTTCCATCGCTCTCTTTAAATGTCGATTGTTTTTTCACTTGCATCACTCCCCACGTACTTGTCGGTTCTCCAATTACATGCTCCGATGAATTGAGATTTTGAAAAATGAAAAAAATAAAACTTGAATAAATTTCACTTTCTGGTCATAGGACCACTATAACAAGTTTTTCCGGATGATATTTTGTATCGAATTCAGGAGAGAAAGTTGTTCGAAAAGGCGTTAGACCAAAAGGAAACATATTCCAAGGGAGATTTCTTCCATTTGTGGAGTTGAATGAATACGTGCTAATAGATGGTCTACCCTTTAAAGGTTGTATTGATGTTAAGACCCCTAAAACTCAGAGCTTGATTAATGGGCAAGAATACCCTAGTTGAAAGCCTCGAAAATTACGAGGAGTTGGAGAAATTGACCCTTTGTCATTGTACCTACATGTCAATCGATGTGAGCATTGGTCACCAGAAACACAAGTTATTAAAGATTTCTCAAATGCATGAACGAAAAATTTGCCTAATTTCTGGAAGCCTAGATATCTTAAAACACCAATTTATCTAGGTTTTCATAAATTAGGCAAATGTTTTGTTCAAGCATATGAGAAATCTCTAGCAACTTGAGATTCGATGAATGCTCACATTAATCGACATATAGGAACAATGGTGAAGGGTCCGTGTCTCCAACAATTCACAATCATTAAGGATTTCGATTAGAATATTCTCGACCAATAAGCGATTAACCTTTGAGTTTTAGGGTTTTAAGATTGACACAACCTTTAAGCGGGTAAACTATCTTTTAGCACATATTAGTTTAACTCCACAAATTAAATAAATTTTCCTTGAAATATGTTTCCTTTCGGTATAACGCTCTTCCTAACAACTTGCTCTCCTGAGTTTGTTATTAAAAACCATATGGACAAACTCGTTATAGTGGTTCTTTCACAAGAAAGTGAAATCCTTCAAATCTTTTTTCATTTTTCAAAAACTTAATCCATCGGAGCATGTAATCAAAGCACACCCAAGTTCGTGGAGTGATGCGAGTGAAAAAAATTGACATTAAAATAGAGTGATGAAAGAACATTGTCTACAATGGCGAAACTTATAGCACAAATATTGTTGATTTGGTGTAAATCCAAATAAAGTTGAGATAGGGATTTCCAAAGAAATCTTCAGCATTTGGGATATACGCTAGTTACTACAGCTTCTTTAATTGGAAGAAATGAGATTATTGAGTGTAAAGCTTCATTTGAAAGATTGCTAATCAAGTCTAGAGCTTCACTTTCTCCATTAGTGACAATATTGTTACGTTTTTCATGTTTCTTTTTTGCATTCTAAGAGAATGTTGGGCTTTGATAACTTGAGTAGGTTGCACTGGTAAATATGGGTCAATTACTATTGAAATTTTTTGTTGGCTCTTTAAATTTAAGTTTCCCCCTCAAACGAATTTGTGTTTAATTTTTGCTCCTCATATTTTTTTATACATGTTGTCAGTTAAACAGGCCTAGACAAAAAATATTTTTATATTTAGCTAGATGTTTTTTTTGAAGCAATAGTTAAATTATCCAGCTACAAATTTTAAATCCTCGCTATTTAAATATTGCATATTTTGTAATAAACTATGTTGTCACTAAGTTACATGTTGATTAGAGACAATAAAATGATTGTCACTAGTTGCTTATATTAATAGTGACAAAAACAAAGAACATGATTAAATATAAAATTTTGTGGCTAAAGCTTACAACATTTAACTACAAACTCTAATTTGTCGCTATTGCGATAAAAAAAATTTGTGATTAAATTTTTTCATGTCCAATATTATAACTAATTTAAAGACAAGTAATAATTTGTGCAAATTGAATATATTATTATTGATAAAATAATGTGTCATAGATAACTTAAAAGTTTGTCACTAACAATACTTAATAAATGACACCATATTATTTTTTTGGTGTAAAATTTTAGTGGACAAAATTTTACTATGAAATTCTATGTGTTGTCACTAAAAGTGAGTTGCTCATGCATTTAAATACGAAATGTAATTTTTGTCACGAAAAGTGAATAATTAGTGAAGAATTTTGTATCGTACATAAAAAAATTGTGGCTAATTATCACATTTGTTGTAGTATCATGTGCCTGCAGCTTGGAGAAAAAATCAACAAAAGTATGTAGATGAGGTAAGACATCAATGTTAGTCTGAGCTTGACTTGGAGGCAGAAAAGGTAATGTGTTTTCATCAAAGATAACGCGTATAGATACATATGTTCTCCTTGTTGGTGGATAATAACATTTGTAACCTTTGTATAAGTTGTTATATCCTATGAACACACAAGGGTAGATCTTTGGCTTGAACTTGTTACTACCCTTAATATAGGGAAAACACCTATAACCAAACATTTTTAGGCTATTGTAATCAGGTTGCTCACCATATAGCTTAACAAATGGAGTCACCATCTTTAGGACTGAGGATGAAAGTCTATTAATGAGTAAAAAAATGCAGTGAGAAAAGCCTCAATCCATAGGATCAAAGCAAGGTTTGCATGAAGTAGGAGAGTTAGTCCAGTCTCAACAATATGTCTATGTGTTTTTTTTTTCTAAAACTCCATTTTGTTCAGGTGTGTTAAGACATGAAATATGTCTGGCAACCCCATAATCTTTCAGATGTTTAATGAAGTCTGTTTTGATGAACTCGCCACCTCTATCACACTGGAATATCTTAATCTCTTTATTAAACTATTTTTCCACAATTTTCTGAAATTTTACAAATACTTCAAAAAATTCATACTTCTTTTTCAGTGGATAAAGTCAAGTATACCTTGTGTGATCATCTACAAACACTATATAATATCTCATATGTTGAGAGGATTGAACAGGGGCAGGACCCCACAAATCACAATGAATTTTTAATAAAAGTTCCTTCACAATTTTATTTCTCATGCCAAATGGAAGTTTACAACTTTTGCCCATCTGACAACTAGAATAAACAATAGGCATTTTATTACAACTACTAACATTGATGCAACTATTATTACTCAAAACTTTTAATGACTTTAAACTAGGATGTCCTAATCTAGTATGCCACATATTGTCTGATGTGTTCTAATCGTGTGCAATAGTTAAAGCATAGAGATTGTTGTCTTCCAAAGCATAGAGTCCACTCCTCTTAGATCCAATGGACAGTAGTGTCCGTGTCTTCTTGTCCTTTACAACAAAGTTAATTTCATCAAATTCAAGAGTGCAACAATTATCCTTTGCAAGTTTATTAACCGAGAATAGATTCTTATTAATCTTAATAACTACAATACCTTCTTGTAATTTCAGGCCTGATCTAGTTATGTTCCCAACAATGATTTTATTTGGTCCATTGTAGTTTTAAGATTAGATAGAATACTTGAGTTATCTATCATATGACTAATTTCTCCTGAGTCCACACACAAAGTATCATATGTATTTTGTAGATTAACAACAACCGATGATTGTGGCAGTTCATCCGTAACTTAGTAAGAGTAGTCCCACCTGTAAAACACTTGAGAGAAATATGGTTATTTCTATCACAGATTTGACATGACTCAGTATTGTTCTTTTCCTTGTTTCCACTTAAGAAACTTTGATTATTCTGAGACCCTATTTTATATTGGTTGTTCCAAGAACCTGTTCCTTGTTTGGCAGGCTTGAAACCTCTTCCTCTGGAGTTGAAGTTGTTGTTTCCTCTCCTCTAAGAGTAGTTTCCTTTTCCCCTACCCCTTTGGCCAGAGAATGTCATGTTATGGTTCTGTTGTGGCACCTCTTTTTCATCATCCCTCATATCAAAACCCTTGAGAGCATTAACAAATTGATTAAGAGTGGGATATGGTGTCTTACCTGGCATGATAGTCCCGAAGGTCTTGTATTTGAGACCTAAACCTCTAGCAAAATTGATTACTTTGCTATCTTCATCCACATGTATGTGAATGGATGCAATACCATTATATATGCCTTTGAATTCCTTAATGTATTCCATCAATCCTTTTGGTTCCTAGCCTAACACTTTGCAATTGTTGTTTGAGCTGAAACTCCTTATCTTTTGTTGCTTGAAAATAAGCTTCTTCCAAGAATTTCCACATCTCCTTGGCAGTTGAGCAGCCCACAATCAGGTATATGCTTTCTTCTCATGTCAAGGTGCCTGAGATTCAATTCCTTAGCAACACATCTTTCTCCTCCCCATCATCAATACTACCACTATCTTCTGCTTCCTTCTCAACCGCTATAGCTTTCTCAGCACTCTTTCTAGTGGAATAACTACCTCTAGTTGGTTCATTCTTAGTGATGTGATAACTTAGTCTCATCACCTGAATCAACTACATCATTTGTGTCCTTTATATGAGATAGTTTGTTGGCTTAAGTTTAATGGAACATGAAGTGGTGAAGGGAAAAGATGGAAAAAGTATTAGTAGAGGGGTCATTGCAGTTTGAACGTGCGGTTACTTTAGATTCAATACATAGCGAGCGAAAGAGCTTATGAACTCTTATACCATGTTGAAATATCACGTAAAGAATAAGAGAAATCAAGGATTGTATGGATGATTAAAATGTTGAGTACATGTTCCTTATATAGGAGTGAATTGTAGAGTCCTGGGCTAGCTATACTTAAAGTCCTACTACAATACAAATTTACAAGAGTAGTGGTTGTACACGATGGTCGTACGAGGTTGCTCAAACCGTTCCATATCTTCAGCTTCCCTTATCTTCAACACTTGGTCATACCAGGTTGTTCAACTTGTTTCGTATCTTCAGTTTCTCTTATCTTCAACACGTAGTACCAATGAGTTTTCTTTATATTCTTGTTTTTGGGTGGATCCCACTAATAATAGCGACGCTATGAGTTTGGAAACACATTTAGTTCTATCCATGCTTGTATATCATACATATTTAAAATATATGATCTAAAATACTGAGTTCTGCTGAACATATAGTTAAATTTGCCACTCGTCTCGCACCAAATTCTTATGCTAACTTTAAATATCGAATGATAGGAAAATATGCAGAGTAAGTACAAAAGTTAGCTATCAAGATCATAGGCATGATCACCGAAGGTCTAGGACTTAGTCCTACATATCTAAGTCAAAATGTGAAAGATGGAATAAATGCAATTGCTGTCAATTGTTATCCTCCATGCCCACACAACCAAGCCTTGCACTTGGACTTCCACCACATTCAGACTACAGTATCCTGCAATCACCCTTCAAAGCTCAAATGGACTAGAAATTCGGACACACAAAACAATGAATAGAGGTCAGTCCAAAACCTTCATGGTACCTTACAAGTTCATGTAGGTGACCATCTTGAAGTACTAAGTAATAGCTTGTACAAATTAAAAGTGTGGTACATAGGGTGACATTGAACTCTCATAAAACAAGAATTTCAGTTTCTAGTTTGCATAGGTTGGGAATGGATGAGAAAATGAAGACAGCTGAAGAACTAATAGTGGATGATAAACATCCAAAGAGGCATAAAGAAAGTAGCTTCTCAGATTTTCTCAAATTTCTACATGAGAATGATATTGGACAAGGCAGTAGCTTCCTCATGACGCTTAAGAAAAACTAGTATGTTGGCTTAAATATGGATAAAAAGGAAACAAAGCAATGTGTTGTATAATGACTAATGAGTTTAGTGTTTTTTTAACAACATTTTTACCCTTCAATCAAATACTATTCATACAATTACAACTAGTAACATAAGCTAGGGGGAGGATCAAACAGGGGAAAAGAGGCAGAAATCACAAAACGGCCATGAGAGTCATTACATCAATTCAATGCACATGTCTCGAAACCACGTATACAAATTCAACTGTATCAATTTACGGGTAAACAGTGAGATTTGAATCTTGTATAGTTATAACCAGTATTTAGTATACAGTACTCCCAGTCTTCTTCTGGTTTATTCATAGGTACATCTATTCGAGGTGCTCACCAAACATTTGTTTGCTATCAGACTTGACATATTATGTTCAAGATTCCTGTATAACTACTCCACCTTTCCACTTCTTGGTTTATGTCACAATCCAAAAATAGACATGATGACACTCGTCTTATCCCACAAAGAGAAGTCAGCCTAAAACCCAACTAATACAATAAATGCGGGAGTAAAACAAGAAAAAGAGACTAACACCATCTAATAATGCAAAAATCAAAATCAACTCAAACAACACCCTAAAATTTGGTTGTCACGTGTATAAGACTCTCATTTTCCAAAGTGAAAGAGAAAGAGAGAGAATTTGGAGTCAACAAGTGTTAAACTGCCTTCTAAATCAGGACAATCTATGCTCCATCACCTAACCAACATAACAATTTAAAATAGTTTCTCTTTGTCCATAATCTCAACAAACTTTATGTATAATTCCCTTAAGTAAGCTACTAACATTTTATATAATAAAGTTAGGTAATCTAATTACAAAGTTCCATATCTTGCATGACACAAACTTAATATACATATATATGCATTTCTTCTAGTTTCTTCCAAGCAATTCTAATAATGACAAAGCTTCTACTGGTTTATGTCATGGTAATTCTTGCTCTTGTATACTCAGGTTCAGCCACTAACTACATGGTGGGTGATAATTCTGGCTGGGATATTAGTACTGATCCTGATACATGGTTACTAGGCAAACGATTTCTCGTTAGGGATGTTCTTCGTAAGTATATCATCTTATCTCTAAATACACATTTATAAATCAAGACTTAAAATCTCCTCAAATCCTTAGTTACATCGATTGACTCATCTTTTTTGCAGTGTTCCAATTTTCGATGTATCATAGTGTGTATGAGGTAAGAAAGGAGAATTTCGATAGGTGCAACATAACAAATGCAGTAAAATCGAGCAGTAAAGGCAATACAAGTTTCCCAATAACAGTGCCAGGGGACAGTTACTTCATTTGTGGGAACAGGTTACATTGCCTTGGAGGGATGAAACTTCATGTAAATGTAGAAGATAATATTAACAAGATGGCTTCTCCAGCTGCACCGCCATTACCTCAGGCTGGAGCCTCTAATTTTCCTACACATTCTTCTAAGACCAACAACCCTTCAACTATTGTTCCTCGTTCGACTAATTTGTCCAACCATGTTGGTTTAGATTCTGTACTTGTCGCAACACTTGGGTTTCTTGTTCTTGGTATTTTGGTTGATGTGAATTTGAGGATCTTCACATTTTAATTAAGAGTGTGTTTTGGATTGTTTATTTTGTTGATCTTATTAATGGAAGCTTAGATCACATTTCTTTTTCCCATTGATTCATTTATCAATATGTCCAACATTAGAACTGATACAACAGGGCTAGTATAGTTACTATTATGTGGATTGAAGATTGACAAGATTGAAAAATGCGCCTCGTTTATCCTTAAGGTAAGAATAGGTTCCTTTCTCCAAAACCTTCCCCTCTGAAATAAAAGCAATGGAGTCTAAATTCCTGATAGTATTAAGGCGGTGCGCCACAACCACTGTCGTTCTTCCAACCATTAGTTGATCCAATGCTTCCTGCACAAGTTGCTCTGACTGAACATCTAGAGCACTCGTTGCTTCGTCTAGAAGTAGTATACTTGGGTTACGTATTATTGCCCGTGCTATAGCAATTCTTTGCTTTTGCCCTCCTGAAATTGTCAC
>JAJOOR010035160.1:0-13165 GCA_036250505.1 Solanum acaule | reverse complement strand
TCATAGTCCAAACCAACATAATATCATCCCAACATGTAGACAGCCCAAGAAATACTAGTGCAATGCAAAGAATAGAACCCCATAACCCTATTCAAAGCAAAGTATCACATTAAGCAACCTACTTCATGCATACATTCATAAGATCATATTACATCATAACTTACCATATTCATAATGATCATACAAAACATAGCTTCCACATACATAAGTCATAATCATCATAATCATAAGAGAACACTACGACAACCATCTCTTAGGATCCCACAAGTGCAATGTACAAGAGAAGTCCAATACCCTCCCTTACACTATGTAAAAACCCTTAGGAAAGCCCTAGTAAGAGTTCACACCTTTCATACCTTCATTTACTTTTATATTAGGGAAATATTGCAATAACCGACATAGACCATGAGATCTACACGAAATCCGGTGTTCTACTCCCACACCGAAAAGAGAAGGTTAACAGTTGCCTAAGGTGTAACCATTCTTACATAGCTATCTAGGTGGATCCACTAAGCTAGAGTCCTATGTGGGCACATAGTTAAGGGTCAAGGAGATTGCTTCTCGAAACCCTAACTTACTAAACGTGGGGGTTTTCTTCTCATGAGACAACACATACCGTAGGTAATCCAAACTTGCTAAACGTAAGGAAACCCATGTGGGGAGTCGGACTTACTAAACGTGAGACCCCCATCTCATTTACCTGCCCTTTCGGTGCTAAGCATCTAATTCCCTTTTGTAATCATATTTTGTCATCACATAAATTCACATTAAGCTTTAATAGTCCCTTATGTAGAAATGTTACCATAATAGCTGATATGTGTTCAAAAGTGAGTAACAATCCTTTCACTTTAGTGACACTTAGAAAGTGAGTAAACCTTTCACTTTTCATTACACTACAATCATGAGAACTACCTTTATTGCATATAGCAATTATACCATAATATACGTACATACTTCGTAGCTAATTCAAGTGTACAGGGTTAAGGATGAGGAAACTAGGTCATCAACACCACAACAACACATTAGGTATAGCATCAATACAATCTAAGTAATTCACCTTTTATACTTGAGTTCAAAGAAGAACCAACCTGCATACCTTCTTGCCCTTCGTGGGACATCCATACTTCAATTACCAAGAAATTCATAACCAATATATAATACAAGGTAATTCATAAAGTAATTACATAATAAACATCAATATAAGCTATTGACATATTCCCTTCATAGCCTTCAAGGCTTCATTCAAAGACTAAACCCTAATTTCATCGAAATTATACATAACCTAGGGTAGAATTGTCATACAAACAGGAATTGCATAACAACACATTCAATTCATAGCCATTAATCAATATCCAACCAAAACTAGGGTTAGAATTAGGAAAAGAAGGAGAAACATGGGTCTCATGCGGAATTCTTCAAGAAACCACCAATACAACATAAATTCATCAATAATTATTCATATAACATCAATCAAAGACAGTTAATAACATAAATTTCATTTTAGAAGGAAGACCCACGTTTTTGGATTGAAACCTAGAAATTGGAGATGTTGAAATTCATCTTGAAGGGTCCTCTTGGGGAAAGGAATCCCAAGAGTGATAGATAAGCAACCATACCTTCTAGATGAATTAACCACGAAAATCCAAGTTGAAACCTTGGAGAGTTGGTCTTCTTCTTGAAGTTTCAATCTTCTTCAATGGAGTTCTTGAGAAGAGAGAGAGAGAAGGAGGAACTTTAGGTTTAGATCTTTGGGGTTTTGTGTTTGAATGATAAAAGTGAGGTAAATTGACTTAAAAATCATTATATACACGTCCCATAAAGTACCCTAAATACCCCTCACTTAAATGGACTCTTTAATGAAGTAAAAATAGATATTTGAATTCCTGCATTTTCATCGCGAAACAAGTCCGCGACGCGGAGCTGTTCGCTGAAGATATTTGGAATTAAATTTTGAGACAGTAGAGTCTGTGACAAGACCGTGTCGCGAACTGAAATTTTTCTCCTTGGGGGAACAAGTGCACGACGCGCCCTCATTCCCTCTATGCACAACTTGCAAGCTGCCTTGGCAGCTTGCTTGGCCAAGGTTGGGGTCCTACTCGAGGCCCCTTAGGGTGGCCCCAGGGATTCGTATTTTAATGTTTTGACCCTAGGAACATATATTTACCTATTTTAAACCCTTTTACAAGATTATACCATCAGACGACACACCCAAACCTGCCCAAAACCTAAGGACACACTACAACACATTCTTCTCTAGTTTCCGGACGTCGAGGTCGTTTCTTGACGTTTAGACTCTTACTCTCCCAAACCAAGTCAATTGCATTAATTTAAGTTTAGAAACATCATTTCAACTATTTTTGAGTCATTATTCATACGGTGAGGCTCTAACTTAAGTCATAGAATTTCCGGGGTGTTACAACTCGGCTACCATTGCTTTTGTTTACACTCTTAATTCCTGTTTCAAAACACAAACAGCCAAACCAAAACTAAAAATTAAGTTCAACTATGACTACCAAGAACAAAATTCAACTTAACTAAAAATTCTCAATCAACACCACTGCCACGTAGTGGCGCCATTTTGAATTCACGTATTAGGACAATTCTTCCAATTCTAAGTGCCAACAATCGTTAGTCAGTAATATAACCCAACTAAGTGAGTTGGGGTCAAATCCAATGGGGGCTGGTAGTTTTTCACAATTAATCGAAAAACATGAATATGTTCAAGTCAACCATATGAATAGACATTTACGAATAAAAACATAATTCAAAATAGGGGTCACACACGTGTCAAATAGCATGGGTGTTTTGATTGTAATTATCAGCTACAACAACAAAAAATACGAAAATAACAATATTGAGATGGGTTCTTGGGATGTGATTCGATTATGGACTAATTTAGACAAGTGGGTAATTGCAATTGTTAGTAAATAGCCGTAAATCCGTGAATAAGCTAGACTTTAATGTGGATAAACTTTCCCTCGAACAATTTACCCCAAATCAAGTTTGTTTCCCTCGAACACCAACAATCAATCAATTAAGAACAACCTACACTTTAGTCCATTCACTCTCTCGGGCTGAATGTGTGAAAAAGTCTTTAGGATTCACTCTCTCGAGCTGAACCCATGACAACCCAATACCCACAGACCATCTATTCAATAATTTTTATTTTTAAACCTCTTACTCGAGCAAGCCATGAACAAGAAGTTAGGACTGCATTTGCAACTACAACCCTTTAATTTCAATCACAATTCAGAAGTCTCAGAGTTGTGGATTTCGGCTCAGCCAACCCAAGTTGCTTATAGATTGCATATGGAAATAGATTTATACTTGCCCCCAAATCACATAGAGCCCTGACAAATTGCAGTATACTGGTAGTGCAAGGAATGGTGAATGCTCTGGGATCTTCTTATTTTTAATCATCTCACTAATCAAACTTACACTACAACTATGAGAGAATTCCATTATTTTGAAGTCCAAGCTTCTTTTCTTCGTGACTAATTCTTTTATGAACTTGGCATAACCCGACATCTCTAACAATGCCTCCACTAGTGGGAGATTAATCGATAATATCTTGCACACTGATAATAACTTCTTGAACTTCTCATCCTCATGGTGGAGTTATTTTGGGGAGAGGTTCCACCAATTTTGAGATTGAGGTGCTTTCTCCTACATCTTTTTGTAATTCTTTGAAAAATCTTTGTTTTATGGGAATCTCTTCTTCCTCAATACCTTTATCTTCATCATGAGCCGGTACTTTATCATTACCCTTAACATTAAGTACCACCTCAAGGTCACCAAAAGTGAACTTACCATTAATCCTTCGCATCTTTACACAATACTCATACATAAGAGACATAAACATTTCATAAGTCATATCAACACATTAGGACTATCACCTAGGGCAACTCTAAGTCATACTTGTGCAATGTATGGGTAGCGTTCAATACTACTACTCACACTAAGTACTCATTTGAAGCCACCATAGACAGGGCACATTCATACTCAATAACTCATGACATCCACTAACTAATAATACAATCTAAGTATAGCATGCATCATTACATTTGAGCATATATGTCAACATTATTCATTAGATTCATTTAGAGAACCTACATTCATTAGACATGAAACCAACACTCTCATTACATCATCATAAGAGCACATTCATTACATTTAACATTATAAAGGAACACGCCACGACTACTCTCAAAGCCTACTTGTGCAATCCATGGATGGCATCCCATACTACAACCCACACTAATTAGTGCATTCTTTAAAAGCCATAGTTCATTAACATTCTTTGTGGAGGTAAGCCTTCACCGACATACACCATGTGAGTAATTCATGGAATCCCGGTGTCACCCTCATTGGATAAGGGATTCCTACTTGCCTAAGGTAGGACCATTGTTTTTAGCTTAGGTGGACCCACTAGCTAGACCTATGTGGGCACATAGTTTATGGGATAGAGAGATTGCTACTAGATACTCCACCTCAACACATGGATGAGAACCCATCTAAAGAGATTGCTACTAGATACCTCGCCTCAACCCATGAATGAGCACCCAGCTCAAGCCATATCCACTCGGTGCTAAGCATTATTCCCCACGGAATACATCACATTCACTACATTAGTTCATTATTATCGGATACATTATTGTTACTAGAGACTCCGCCTCAACTCATGGATGATTATCCATCCCAAACCCAACATTCATTCATTGGATATCTTATAGATTCTAAGATGAGAATAGTGTTTCAACTAAGAATCCCCATAATGTGAGAAATTCCTTTCACAACATGTCATTATCATTCATTATAGTACAATTAAGAATAGCCTTTTAATAGATACTTCATCGTTAGCATGTTTATAGAAAATTAATTCATTCTTTATTCATGAGGGTGTGTGTATGTGAGAATAACCTTTCACATATAACCTCATCATTCATAAGTGTTAATTGAGAAATAACATTCAACCATAACACAATTACATTCTAAACATTATCATAACACTTTCATTTTGATCAAACACATATACTTCACATCATAATCATACATAGATCCTTCATGAACTTGCCTTTCAAGGCTATTAACCAACATCAATGTTACGACCCAAGGCTACACCCCAGAAACGACATGGCGTACTGATGTTTGTGTAATCAAAACACAACTTCCAATGTAAGTGTCTACGATCGTACAATAGTAAAGTAACACAACCAAGGAGTCCCAAGGGAGTGGGCTTATGAATTAGTAGAAAAATAAAATTAAGTTCTAATTAGTCATAGCTAAAGATATTATAGATTAAAAACAATTTAAATCTAAGGGGTGACACAATTGTCAATTATCAATGGGGGTTTTGTCACGGGTAAGTCAAAAAATAGCAAAAATGCAAAAAAGTACTAATCAAGGAGATGGGTTCTTGGGATGTGATAGGAATACGGGAAAAACTAAACTATTGGGTACATGCCTTTGACAAAAAATCTGTTGAATATTTGTGACTAGGCTATACTATAGAGGGGGTAAATTCTCTCTCGAGCAACTTATCCCGAATCAAATGGGTTCCTCTCGGACACCCACTTGCCGCATGAAGAACAACCTCCGCCTTAACCCACTCACTCTCTCGAGCTGAGTGTGTGGGAATGAGACTAGGGTTCACTCTGTCGAGCTGAACCTCATGTCGACCGAATCCCACCGGCCATCAATTTAGTAGTCTTAGTTTTATGACCTCTCTCTCGAGCAAGCCGAAACCACAAAAGTGAAATCGTATTTGCAACTATAATTTCATTAGGTTCCACCACAACTACTAAACGAAATCACATCTAAACAACAAATAAATCATCAACAAGCAAGACCCAACAGATAATCTAACCCATATTCAAAAAATCACACCCCAACAATTGGGGTGTTAGCTACACATGTAAAAGATATAGAGATTTATACCAATATGAGGTTGCATTCAAATGGTTATGAAGATATAATTCTTAAAACAAGCAAAGAGTGAAGCATCCAAGAGACCCAAACCCAAAATATTTGAGTTGAAACCGTTTGAACCTTCAAGTTCTTCAAAACCCTCTCAAAACTTATAACTCTAAAGTCTATATTAAAAATTCTATATTAGAAAATCTGTAAGTAAACTACAACTCTTCAACTAGTATTTATAGTTTTCAAAAATTTGTGCTGCAATGGATCATTCGGCGTCATTAGTCGAGATCGCGGATTAACTCCGTGATCTTCCCTTTGGTAGGTTTCATCGCCGTCTTGCTCTATCATTCAGCATTGTCGTTTTTGGATCAATGGGTGACATAGTACAACTTCGCGCAACTGCTCGGTGATACGCCGACTGCTCCTTTTACACTGCCGATTTGATCCTTTCTTTCAGGGCTCAGCTCACTGGAACAAAAGGTGAGGATAGGACCAGTTTGGTGACAGGCCAAATGGGTTCGGCGATTCTCAGGTCTTCATTTCTTCGATCTCTCAGCTGCTTTTGCTCCTCTTTGCTAAGTAGTGTCCATGCTTTCCCTCAAACTTGAAATACATAAAACTTAAGGGTTTTCATCAGATATTGAGACAAAATATGCATTTGAGGACACTAATTCTGTCATAATATAGCACTAAATGAGTCCAATTTGTAGGCTCATCAACAGCCCGAACTTAAACTTTTGCTTTTCCTCAAGAAAACTAAAGTTCAGGCGTTCAAAAAGGGTGTCTCGAACAGTGCTACACACGACTCAATCATGAATGCACACAACAAGACTCAATTTACTTATGCAAAGATCAAATGTGCAATCAAAGATTCAAGTTGTGACTCACCAATATCAAAGAACCTCATGCTCACAATACTTGCTTCAAATGCAAGTTCAAGCCCAACCAAAGTGTTCAAATGCCCTTACACAAGGAATGATTCCATATTCACACAATGGTTCACCGTTCAAATCTTCGGTATCAGATGCAACACTCACACTTAAAAAGAAGAACACAATGTATCATTTCACCCATAGGTTTGCCCATATTTTCCAATCAACATTTGTTTCAGCTAACTCAAGATCAAAAAGGTCTTCTCAAGGCTTGTAATGGGGCTGAATGCAAAGGTATGGTCATTTAGGCTTAGTGACTTTCATCCTCATGAAATGTGGTGCTCACAACATTTCCTTTCCTTTTCCTTCATCATTCTCTTTAGTGCTAATAAGTCAACCTATTATTCACTTTCCATGCATTGTTTGGGAACCCCATTTCTTCTGTACTTTATTCCAGAACATTGTTTTTCTTTTTGTTTCTCTTTTCTCTCATTTTTTTTATATGGAGGGGTTCCATTTTTCTTCAAAACCATGGTAAGGGGGACTTTCTTACATTTCTTGATTTGCCCTTATCTTATCACCACACCCCAACTTAGGCTTTTGGCCTAAGTTGGCTATTCAACTAACCACAACTTTATAAGGATTATGGGTAATGAATAAAGAAAGGCCTAGTTTTCATCAAGTTTCTTCCGAAGAAAGGTAAGGCTCAAGGGGTGTTTAAAAGCGGTTCACACACTCACAAGGTAGGTCACAAAAGAGGTATAAGTGAAATTGGTTCACACTCTTAGAAGTTGCCTAAGATCATATCAAGAGATAGCGTCACTTAGTTCACCGGACCAATGGGGCAAATTCTAGGATCTATCAGGCATGGTTCAAAGTAAGATCATCACACCAGGCATTGACACTACAGTCAAACAAGACTCCACACTTTCGCTAGTGTGCAATGATCATCACAAGAGACTCAATTCGATACTAGGCTAGTCATAACGAGATGCAGAGTTCACATATTGTCTATGCAACTTCCTTTGGACTCATTGTAGCCGCGCATTCATGTTCGTTCGATTGAGAGCACTATTCAAGTCATCGATATTGATCAGAACCAACACTTAAATTTTGCAAAAGAACAGCCACATCCAACACATGAGAGGTGGCAAAAAAATTTGGACGGGTCAAAATCATTTTTGGAATTTAAAATAAAAGGAGCCACAAGCTCAAACAACAACAAAAAGCTAAATTAACACAACAATATAGCTAACAACCCAAATATTTACACAAAACACGATTCACGAGTGGCACACGAAGGTGGGCCTCACCACACCACAACAAAAAAAACATTTTTCCTCAAATGCAAATAACAGAATATCCCAAATTTTAAAAAAAGAAAGATAGAGAGGGAGGTAGAGAAAAATCATGTCTACACAATAGCTCCATCTGTCTGGGCATCAGTGCCCGATGTGTCAGCCTTGAATTTGATAATGGCCCCCGGAGCCTCTTTAGAAGATTCAGCGGTAGCTGACTTACTAATATTGTCCTAGTCATGAGCCGCCAAAAAGGAGTGGATAGTTGTGAAGAATCCACATCTCCACGAGAGAATAGTGGAGTTTTGGGGATTTGTTCTCTTGCTGGCACTGGAATTCTTTTCCTTATTATCCATTTTGGGAGGATTTGTTGCCTTTGTACTTTTCCTAAAAAATTTCCCTCTTGTTTGTCGTGGTGGCATATCTCTTGCAACTACTTTTTGTCTAGCCATTTCTGCAAAGCTTCGAGAAAAAGTTAAAAAGTATTCAAACAAAAGCAAGGCAGTTCAATGGCAAAGTCATTTCACTGAACCAATTGGCAAAGCGCGCAAATACTTCGGCGGTTCGCCGAGTGCAGTGCATAGAGAATACAATGGTGCAGACAAAGGGAAAACCAGAAGTCTTTGGGCGAGTCACCGAATGCTTTTAGCGATCAAAGGCTTCTCGCAGAAAGTTACAAAATTCAACATCATATTTGGCATTAAATTAAAGGTGAGATGGGGATTTAAGGCGAACCATCAAGTGATTAGGCGAGTTCGACCCAGCTCACCAAATGACCCAACGTTCCTTCCTTTGATCCAACTTCTGAATTCAATCCCGCAACCCCTGATAACAAAATTAAGGCATGCACAACTCAAATCAGGCTTAGACTCAGTGGAAAGTTTGCTCATTTGGGGAAGCCTTGGGGTTAGACTTAGGGTCCTTCTCAAGGACCCCTAGGGTTGTTGTTGGGGAGTTGTACCTTTACGTTCAACCCCTAAACCCCTCAAACATGACTCAGGACAACATTAAACCACCTCAAACCTCATGAATAACTCACACACTCACTAGTTAGGCTCTAGTTTCACTTATTCGTTTGACGGGTCGTTACATTATCCCCCAGTTAGAAACATTCTTCCACGAATGACACTTAAAACACATTAAGGGGTTGACGACTCAAAACAGTAGCCTATCTTGCATGCAACATCATAAACAAATGCACAAAACTAGGAGGAAACATCAACTCCACATTAACAAGCTAAATATAATACAAGAAAGTAGGTAATACATCTACAAACTCATTATGCACCAAAACTTCAACATTTCTCATCACATTGGGGGAACTTCCTTCTCCAAATCACATCATCATTAAGCACATTATGCAACCCTTCAATAAAATCACATTAGGCATGTTCAATATTTAACCATATGAAACATATAGACAACTCATACCAAATGCAACTCAACATGAGGATTAATATTCACGAAAATTCATTTTCTCATTTAAACAATAATTCAACTAGAACATGCATAGCATAAGGAGACCATGGAAACACAATATCACACATGACTCCAAAACATGAAACAAACTACAAGGAACTCTTGGCCTCAAGCTTGAATAGGAATAGAAGGAAAGAGATAAGGATATCGAAACTCTCAACAACCTTACTATTCACCATACCATCCCCCACATAGGAGAAAACCCAACTAAGGCTAACATGGAAAACAACATAGAAATCACAATACAACATTCACAACCATAAGGAATTATCACTTACCGGTACCTTCATCCGGGTAAGCTCTTTTGTCCTTGTTAGCTTGAAGCACATAGAAATGGTTTCTCTTTGGAGCATTAGGATATGGGCCATCAAGAGAAGCTTGTTTATCTTCCCTTCCTTTTGCATGAGTGTTAGACAATCTCTCATCTTATGACCCTTCTTTCCACACCCAAAGCACCCATCCGTGCCGGCAAGACACTTACCCAAATCTTGCTTCCCACACTTGGCATATCTAAGCCTCTCAAAAGAAGAACCACTTCTATTCCTTCCTTGAGGTTTAGGGTTAGACAACCTATCATTGTTGACCATTGAGGAATCTTGATTGTAGTACCTCTTTTCGGAACTTGGTTAACTTTGTTCATTGGGTCTAGACCTCTTCAACTCCCTATCCCTCCTATTAGGTTTGGACTCCTCAATAGATTGAGCGTACACCATGAGTCTAGAAATGTTCATGTCATTAAGGAGCATCACCGTAGGCACTCTTCCTTAATTGGGTCGGATACACCGATAACAAACCTACTCATCTCATCTCTAGAGTTAGACACCAAGGATGGAGCATACTTAAACAATAGGCTAAATTTCAAGGAATACTCCTCAACACTCATCCTACCTTGGCTTAAGGTTTATAAACTCCTCAACCCTACACTCCTTTTTCTCACGGGGAAAGTACATACCAAGGAATGCTCTCTTTACCTCTTCCCATTCAATAGGACCCGCTTTTATAGGCCTATTGCTTTTCCATTGAGTGAATCATACAAGGAAACATCTTTCAATTGGTAAGAGGCAAGCTCCTCTTTCTCCCTAGAAGTTTCCCCCGTAGCATTGACAATCTTAAACACTTCATCCAAAAATTCTTGGCGATCCTCTCCCACCATAAAGCCAAGAAAAACTGGAGGATTCATCCTAACAAAGTCTCTCAACCTTGAGGCCATGTATTCTCATTAGCATTCACCCTAGGCCCCACATCCCGATTAACTTGAGCTGTCATGGCATAGGTCAAAGTTAGCAAACATGACCTAATCTTTTTATTGGTTAAGGGTGGAACATCCACCGGAACTTGGTCACCTTGAGGATCTCAGGGACGAACTCCCTCGTTCACATTCTCCTCTTCCACTCACTTTGCGGGCGTCCTTCTTATATTCATATCATATAAACACAAGAGAAGGATTAGGAAAAGGACACTTATAGATCTAAACTCTAAGGCATGACTTGAAGATTAATGAAGGAAGTGTAACTTTCTAACGTCCTATAGCTTTTCGCTCATAGATGTGTCGCGACTCACACCGATGAACTCGACTCTACTAGATGTGGCTTGTGAGACATCAATCCTAAAATCATTCCCAAAACCTTGTTCTCTGATACCATGTTTGGCACGACCTAAGGCTATACCCCGAAAGCGAGACAGTGTACTCGACCCCGAAGGGATCTTATACAAGCCTCATATCTCATTCATTGCATAGGTACTTAGAAATAGTGCAGAATTTAAAAACTTTTATTCAAAAACTATACAATCTAAAGACATTCATTTAATAGCAAGCGGAAGTCTAACGTCTCACATGGCCATCTAAAAACAATACTTGAAACAAAGTTGGGATACGACCCTTTACAATCAAAGTCTGAACAATAGTCTTAAAACATGAGAGAACTAGAAACATTAAAAGTCCTTGTCCTCGATCTATTTTTATTAAATTTAATCCATTAAGTTGTCTGCTTGATTTCCTTCTTGAACCTTCCATCTTTAATTCGTTTAAGCTTCAAACTTCACCAATTTTCCACCAATTTAATCCTACAAATAAAATACCCAATTTAGCATAATCCATCAAATTAATGCTCAAAAAGGACAAATATAAATAATAAATGTGATGAAATAATGATTAAAAATCTGTATTTTTAGCCTCACATCAACACCCCACACTTAAACTTTTGTTCGTCCTCGAGCAAACATTAAAACTCATCCCAAAAAAAAAATCATACTAGCAATGTCATCACTTTGGTTAATACAAACAATTAGGCCATATACCAATTTCAAAACATCAAGTAGACTTCTCAATCATTATGCAAGACATCCAAATAAACAACAAACCTCTAACCTCCTAACCTCCTAACCTCAAAGAAGGACTTTGAACTCATCAAATTTTAGTTTACTCACCTACTCTCATCAAAGAAAGTTAATGAAATCACCTATCTATCATGAAACAAGTGCCCTCACAAGAAGAAATAGTCCACACACTCAAATCAAAAGATTGAATATAAATTAAGGACTTGGCATAAAAGAACACTCTCACACTCACGAAGAAAATTTACATGTATGCACAAAGAACCATATGCTTGCCCATTATGTACATCTCCACTAATTAAACATGCTTGAATTGAATCAAATAGGACTTTAATGGATTGTAATGTAGGCTAGGGTATGGGTAGGAAAAATATATAATAGTGACTTACACTTCCTTAAGCACTTTGCAATTTAGACTTCATAACCCATTATTTTCTTCTCTTTATTTTCAGCCCTCTCTTCAACAATTATTTCACAAGTAATTCTCATAATCTCAAAAATATTTCAATCCTTTTTTTTTTTTTTTTTTTTAAGTTTTCCTTCATAATAGCCACCCTCAACTTACTTATTTTACATGCGTTAAGGTGCACAATGTCCTTGGAAGGACCAGGGCCATCATCAAGGTAACTTTTTTTTTTTTTCATGTCACATTTTATTTTTTTTCATATCACATTCTTTCAAAGAGGACTTTTAAGCACTTTGTAGCTATCATTGATTACCTTTTCACTCAACTATCCATTTTTCTCAAAATTGATAATTAGAATAAGTTTATGCTATAATGCTCAAGGAAGCAAGATTCAAAAACTAGGGATTCAACAAAATAGTCAAGTGCAAAATATGGCTACCAATAAAAGGCTACAGGCTCGAAAGGGCTAACTAGTGATAAAATATCTGAAAAGGCAAAAATTTACTAGACAAATCAATGAAAGCCTATTATCATCTCCTAAACAAAGCAACACTTTTTATTTCGTTTCAATAACATGCAGGGCAAGTTCTAGACTAAGATGCAAAACATGGAATAAACAAAGTCTCACCACACATGGCACAAGTATCAATCAAGATGGATCAATTCCACTTCTAAGAGAGACAGGATCATAACAAACTACAAAATAAAATAAGTTATATACAAAGTCACAACCATGAGCTTAGATGTCAAAGAGTCTGCATTTTTTTTTTAATCAAGCATTCACAAGAAAGTACTACTCAAAAATTAGGCCCAAATAGTAAGTATCACATAACTCAAAAGGGTCTTTTCTTTTCTCT
>JAJOOR010035159.1:0-14464 GCA_036250505.1 Solanum acaule | reverse complement strand
TTACACAATTAAAACGACATTACAAAAAAAACCCCTCATAGAACCTCATTATAAAGTCAACACAAAGTCATAGGCTCTTGCTTAACCTATCATTTTTCCGAGTCGTTACAGTTGCGACAACTTCATAGGGTTGGTTTAGCATTCAACCTTCGAAAAGGTGCTCAACTATGCTTCAATTTTCTGATTTGAGACCCCGATAGAAACAATCCAACAGTGTCTTATCAGGCATTCCATGAGATGGGCATGCCTGCAAAATTTCTTTGAATCTCAGCCACAATTCTGGAATTGTCTCTTCCCTTGCCTGCTTGAATGTTAGTAGGTTATCCCTAATATTCAATAGGTTCAGGAGAGGATGATATGTGTGATATCCATAGTGCTCATCCATTTTTGTTTCTCTGCGTTGGTGTTCAGACAAGCAAAACAAAACAACAACTAAGATTAGTAAAATTAAAATTAAGAAAAACAAGAATTCCGATTAACTACATCTTCACGTACCACCACTCCCCGGCAGTGGCACCATTTTGATGCATATCGTGACCAACGACACTAACCTACAGTACGAGTGTCTACGATCGTCGATAATATAGTAACCCAACTAAAGGTTGGGGTCGTGTCCCAAGGGAGTGGTTTTTAGAATTAGTAGAAAAATAAAATAAAGTTCAAACTAGTCGTAGCTAAAAACATTAACGATTAAAAATATTGTAAATTAAAAGGGGTGACACAAAAGTGTCAAATAACAAATGGGGCTTTTGTCACAAGTAGTAAAAAACAACAAAAATAATAAGAAGATCAAGTATGGGGACAGGTTCTTGGGGTGTGACCGCAATACAAGTTGAGATATATCGTTGGGTACATACTTTCGATAGGAAATTTGCAAGATAATAGTGACTAGGCTAAGCTTTAGAAGGAAATAAATTAAACCACAACCACTATGTGAAATCACCATTAAAATACATCTATCCTATCAGCAAGCAGGACCGAACAATAATATCAACACATATTTACTAAATCACACCCTAAGAATGGGGGTTTTAGACACACATCAAGAAATAACAAAATACACCTAAAATGATACTCAAATCAAATGGATATGAGGAATTAAACCTTGACTTAAGCAAAGGAAGAAGAATGGAGAAGACCCACTTTAAACTTGGGGAAGATGAAATCCTTCTTTCTTCAAGTCTGCCAATAACCCTCTCCAAACTTGAGAGAAAATATCCCAAAAAGTACTATTCTATTGTGAAAATTAAAATAATGTTAGACTCTTAAAAATTAATAAAAAGGTTAGTATTTATAGACTTCAGAAAATAGTGTTGAAGGATCTTTCGGCGAGGTTAGTCAGAATCGCCGATTAACTGGGCGATTCACCCTTTGGTGTAGTTCGTCGCCGTCTTGCACTAGCCTTCAGCATCGTCGTGCTCTATGTTTAAGGCGACCTAGTACTACTTCCCGGAATCATTCGACGAAATGCCGACTCTCCTTTCATCACCTTTTTTATCCTGCTCCTTCAAGGCTTCGCATATTGGAATAAAGGGCGGAGTGCGTCCCTTCGGCAAATCGCCAAGTGTGATTGGCGATGCTCAGGCTTCAATATCTTCGTTCTTTTCAACCTTTTTGTTCCTTTTTGCACCTAAGTGTCCATGCTTCCACTAAAACATCAATTACCTGAAACTTAAGAGTTTTATCAGATTTTAAGATGAAATAAACATTTGAGGTCACTATTTCTATCAAAATAAAGCACTAAATGAGTCTAATTTGTGGACTCATCAACATATACCTCTTTTGTGGCCAACCTTGTGAGATGTGTGAACTTTGCTTGAACCCTCTTAAGCCTTATTCATTTTCTTGGAAGAAATTTGAACAATTGTGACCCCTCTCTATCCATTCACCCATAACTCTCATGAAGTGTGGTTTGTTTGAATAGTCAACTTAGTCAAAAAGCCTAAGTTAAGGGTGTGGTGAAAAGAGAAGGGAAATCATGAAGTGTGAGAAATTCCCCCTTTGAACAATGATTTTGAAAAAGCTGAAACCCCTCCATGTTATAAAAAAAAAGAACAGAAGAAAGCAAAACAAAAAAAATGAAAAGTTGTGAAATAAAGTAGTGGAAGTTGCAAAAGAAATGGGGTATCCGGTAGTCCATTTGAAGTTGAATAATGAGGTGAAATATGAGCATGAACAAAATGTTATTGAAAAGGAAGAAAGTGATGCTTAGACCATACTTCATGAGGGTAGCAACCACTGGGCCTAAATGACCACACTTCTACACTCAGCTCCGTTACAAGCCTTGTAAATACCTTTGTGATCTTGACTGAGCTGAAACAAATGTTGGTTGGAAAATAAGGGAAAACCTATGGTTGAAGTCATGAATGTGAGAGTCATCTGTGATTTCGAAACTCTAAATTGTTGAAGAACTTTGTTTGATTAGTGAATCATCTTTGTTGTGAGGGCATTTGAGTACCTTTGTTGAGCTTGAACTTGCATTTGAAGCAAGTATTGTGAACTTGAGCATCTTTGATAATGGTGAGTCACAATTTGAATCTTTGAGTGCACAATTGATGATTGCATGAGTAAGTTGAATCTTGTTTTATGCATCAATGTTGAGTCTTATGCAGCACTATTTGAGACATTCTTTTTGAACTGCTAATCTTGAGTTTTACTTGAGGACAAGGAAAAGTTTAAGTTATGGGTGTTGATGAGTTCGAGATTTAGACTCATTTGGGTCTTGTTTATATAGATTTAGTGTCCTAAAATGCTTATTTTGTGCCATAAACTGATTTTAAAGCCATGATTTTTAGGTTTATGGATTGAGGAACAAAACAAGGACACTGATAGGCAAAAAGGAACCAAACAAACCGAAGAAATGAAGAAAGACAAGCCTAGTGATTGCCAAGAGCGCTTGGCTAATCACCAAGTGGCTAGCTTGATCGCCTAAAGTTCAAGTGTGCCAGCCCTGAGGGAAGAAACCAAGTTGGTGAAAAAAAAGAGGAGTCGGCAAACCGTCGAGCAGTTCCGCGATGCAAAGAGAGATCGCCCAAAGTTACAGAACTTGAGGACTCTGAGTGCCAAGGCAAAAAGGGGATGGAAGAGATCAATGGGCGGTTTGCCAAGTGGTTCGGCGAGCCCGACTTACTTCGCCAAATTGCCTTTTGTGGCTTATTTTTGGCGACTATAAATTAGATTTGAACAATTATTTTAGATGTTGACAGAGTCGACTTATGCTGGTTAATGCTAAATTAGTTTAGAACACTTTTCTCTATAGGTTTTCATAGTTTTGAAGTATTTTAGAGATTCAATTTAGAGATTTTGGAAGTTGGTTTCGAATATTATGCAAATTGAAGTATTGTAAAGAATAAATTACTCTTACCCAGTTGATGGCCAATCAATTTGGTAATCGTTTTTACTCTTTTATGATGTTTGGCTAAAACCCCAATTCTTGGGGTGTGATCATATGATTATGAGTTAAATTAGTTTATGGGTATTGTTAATTACTAGTTTAAATGCTAAATTGAAGTGATTTGAATCATTAATTGTGGTTTAATTTATGAATTGTAGTCGAAAATGCAATTCTAATTTTGTGTTCTTGGCTTGCTCGAGAGAGAGGTTTTAGAACTAACATTATTGATTACTGATTTTTAGGTATTGTGTGGAGATGGGTTTAGCTCGAGAGTGTGAATCCTAAATCCAATCCTGCCCATATAGCTCGAAAGAATAGATGAATTAAGGTGTGGGTTGTTCTTCTTTGTTATGCTTGTTGATGTTCGAAAGAAATCACCTGATTCGAGATAATTGTTCTAGAGAAATCTATCTCCCTTATAGTCTAGCTTACTCACTGATTTTTAGTTGTTTACTAGTAGTTTCAATTACCCATATATCAAAATTTGCATATTATCGATCATATCCCAAAATTCCTCTCTTTATTGTTATTTCAAAGTGTTTCTGGCTGCTTTGTAGTTAATAATTGAAAACCAAAACCCCCAATCTAACATTTGTGTCACCCCTTTTAATTTAATTAATGACTTTCTTTTCGATAATTTCTATTCCTATGGCTGATTAGACCACATTTGTACTTCCTAATTGAATTTGAACACGTACCACTCTCTGCAGGATTTGACCCCAATTCTTTGTTGGGTTTTATACTACTTCACGATCGTTTGCACCTAGAATTGGATGAGTTGTGTTTGAAATGTTAATCAATATCCAATACCACACCGTCTTGGATTGAGGCTGGATCTTCTATAGAGACGAAAGAGCTAAATGTAGTTGCCAGATATTTGTTCGAATTTATCAACAACACTTTAATGCCCTCCCTGAACAAGTCTATACCCAGGCATTTGAAGGATGCATTGCTGGGATCCATCATTGACCGAGATGATATTAATCTAGGTCTGATCATAGAGCAGGAGATGGCCATGAGGGCCAAGCAAAGCAAGACCTCTCTCCCCTTCACACTCTTGATTTCAAAGTTTTGTAGGTGGGCCCATGTCCCTTTGATCGCCAAGACAGATGTGGAAGTGACTCCTACTTTTTATACTCACATCTGGAAGATAGAGTACATGAGGGATGAGGCTGATATGAGGAGAGCTAAACCGGCGGGTACTTCCTTTTAGTACTTCTCCCCTTGCTGTTGTTGCTACTTCTTCCTGACCACCGATCACCCAGGCTATGTTGTACAAGATGGGCCATCTACACAGTTTGATGATGTGCGTGCCTCCTAGTAGAGGTTGTTGTGCCTGGGTTGATTGAGCAGGCGATTGCTGCTGCTTTTGTCCCGATTAGGGCTGAGTTGAGAGAGAATAGATTGAGGATAGATTCCCATGGGTTTGCACTGGATGCCCTTATGGTGATGGTATAGGCTTGTGATCAGGGCCAGGATGCTTCACAAGATGTGACAGCCAGAATGCCGATATTATTGGGCTGCAGAGAGATGTGGATGAGCTCAAATCCACCGATCTATCTATGTTATTTGGTACGGTAGATATCCCTGAGGTTCCGAGTACAGATTTCCTATGCAGTTCCAAGATTCATCCGACTACTATGATCGGAGATGTTGCTATGGATGAGGTTGATGATGAGTTGAGGCTGAGACCAATGAGGAGGAGATAGGTATTTGAAACGTAGTGTTGCATGATGACTTGGAGGATCTTAAGGGACCTATGGTCTAGACAATTGTACCTGTTTCTTTAAGGGATACTTCGATGGTAGGCTCTAGTGCAGCGAAGGATGTTGTTGAGATATGCACTGATGACCAGACAAAGGAGGTCAGCAACATGCAGAGTTCACCCCAGGATTATCCTGGCAGGAGGAGTTTTGACTGTCTTTTGGTTCTTGTTTCGTTTTTTTATTTCTTGGCATTTGAGGACTATTACTAGTTTACTTTGGTGGGGTGAGATGTTTCCATACCTATCTCTTTTGGGCTCTTTTATGGACATTTTGTGTTTTATGTGATTGTTTTTGGAAATGCTGGATTTTATTGATATATATTGGTTTTTATCCATTGTGTTGGTCCTTTGTTTTGAAAGAAAAATATTGGAATGTTGGTCCTGAATCGATTTTAAAAAATCCGCCTCTTGATGTGTGTGAATATGGTAGTTCTTTTGCAATTTCGAGTGTTGATTGTGATCAATACCGATGACTTCAATAGTGCTCTTGATTGAACGATATGAGTGTACGGTTCCGATGAGGCAAATTGAGTTGCATAAGTCATATGTGAACTCCTAGCATCTCATTGTGAGTAGCCGATTGTGGAGTTGATCTCTTGTGATGATCGTTGCACGCAAGCTGAAAATTGTAGGGTCTTCTTTGATGATTTTGTTAAATGTCGTGTGTGGTGAGGATTCTTTGAAATATATTCTTGTTAATACCTAGAACATTCCCTTTTAGTTTAATTGACTAATGTAAGCAAAGTATTGAGATAATCTTAGGAACAATTTGTGAAGAGTGAACCAAAATTGCTATCATACCTCTTTGTAACCACCTTGTGAGAGTGTGAACCTAGCTTGGCACCATTTGAGCCTATCCATTTTCTTTGGATGAAACATGAATAACTTTGACCTCTTGGTCCCATCACCTATAACATTCATGAAGCATTGGTTTATTTGAATAGTCAACTAAGGCCAAAAGCTTAAGTTAAAGGGTGTGCTGAAAAGGAGGAAAGTCAAGAAGTGTAAAATAATCAACCCTTGAAAGATCATGTTGAAAAAGATGGAACCCCTCCATGTAAAAAAAGAGAAGTGAATGAAGAAAAAGATTGAAAAAGAAAAGAATTATTGAAATAAAGTTTGTGAAAAGGACAAAAGAAATGGGGTGTCCAAAGAATCATGCTTAAAAGATCATAGGGTGGAATGTGAATATCTAAAAGTGTGAAGGGAAAGAGAAGAAGTGAAGTACAAGCCATGTTTCATTAAGGTAGAAGTCACTAAACCAAAATGATCATACCTTTACCCTCAGCCCCGTTACAAGCCTTGAGAGAGCTTTGTGATCTTCAGTGAGCTGACAATAATGTTGATTGGAAAATAAGGGCAAGCCTATGGGTAGAGTCATGCTTGTGTTTATCTTTGGGAGTATGAGAGTTGTGCTAGATTTTAAAATTTTGGAAAATCGATGAGTTTTGTGTGTGCAGGTAATCATTCTTGGTGTGAGGGCATTTGAATGTTTTTTCTGAGCTTGAACTTGCATTTGAAGCAAGCATTGTAAGATTGAGTTTTATTTGATGATGGTTAGTCACAGTTTGAATCTTATATTGCACAATTGATCATTGCATGAGTAGTTTGAACCTATTGTGTGCATTTGTGTTAAGTCTTGAGTAGCACTGTTTGTAGACATCCTTATTGAACTGATTGATCTTATGTTTTACTTGAGGAAAAGCAAAAGTTTAAGTTGGGGGTGCTGATGAGTTTGGGATTTTGACTCATTTAGGGCTTGTTATTCATAGTATTAGTGTTCTCGATGTCTATTTTGTGCTATAAACTGATGTTTAAATTCTAAATTTGCAGCTATAAAGGTAAAAGAGTAAAGCAAGAACATTATCGGGCAGAAAAGAGCGGAAAAGATATAAAAAAAGCTGAAGATAATGAAAACTGAAATTCACTAGAGCGACTTGACAGGTCACCGAGTGGCACTTCAGCACACCAAATGTTATAGTATGCCATCCCAAGGGAAAAGCCAACTTGGCGATGGAATTGGACCTTCGGCAAACTGCTGAATGGATCGGCGACAAAGACTTTGATCGCTTAAAGTTACAGGTTTTGAATGTTGAAGTGTCAAGGCAAAACGGAGAGGAAGCTGAACCCTTGGCGATCGCCGACTCGACTAACTTCGCTGAATGACCCCAAAGGCAAAACTCTGGGGATGTATACATTGATTTTCAAAAAGAGTTTTTGGGAGTTCAGATGTTTTTTGGAGTTTGAGTTACTGCAAGAATTGTTTCCAGTTCTGAGTGGTGATCAACTTTTCTGAGTTTCTTAGAGTTATTTTAGTATATTTTAAAGTTGGGTTTTCGATACTAAGCTAATTTGGAGAATTATAAAGACATGGATTTTACTACCCAGCTTATAGAGAACGTAGTTGGTAATAATTTCCTACTTTTTATAATGTGTGGGTAAAACCCCCCACTCTTGGGGTGTGATTATATGATTAATTGTCTTAATTAGCGTATGGGTGTTAGTAATTGACACCAATTGTGTGGGGTGCGGAATTCATCTGTTTTTTATCATGTTTGACTAAAGATTTTGTTGTAATATTCTTTTTCTATGTATTTTAATCTTGATATTTTTTTAATATTATTTATGATGTATTCTAGATATATCATATCTTGGGTTCTTAGTTAGATATATAAATTATTCTCCATTAATTGTTCTAGTAGTTTTATATCTTTTATAGCTTCTGTCCAATATTGTAAATAGTCGTAGTTCATTTTTTAATCTGAATCTTCTATTTCTAAATCATGTAATTCTATTCTTTCGAGGTCTAGATCATGTAGGTCTATTTTATACCATTGTTGGTTTAATATATCTTCTGATTCGTCATCATTAAATATTTTTTCCCATATGATTTTCTTAATTCAATTATCTTTATACCTTTAAGTATATATAGGATTAATGTTTCATAGGTTTTTATCATTTTATCATGTATATATGTATTCATGTTCTTTGTTATGCAGGTTTTTGTTTTCAACTATTCCTTCCTATCATATTCATAACTGATTAAGATCATATTAGATCATTATGAATTATATTATCTGTTTATCATGTTCTCCTGTCACTACTAGCATCGTACTTTAGCAGATAATTCCGCACACCAATTTTGTGGGGTGCGGAATTCATCTGTTTTTTATCATGTTTGACTAAAGATTTTGTTGTAATATTCTTTTTCTAAGTATTTTAATCTTGATATTTCTTTAATATTATTTGTGATGTATTCTAGATATATCATATCTTGGATTCTTAGGTACATATATAAATTATTCTCCATTAATTGTTCTAGTAGTTTTATATCTTTTATAGCTTCTGTCCAATATTGTAAATAGTCGTAGTTTATTTTTTATTCTGAATCTTCTATTTCTAAATCATGTAATTCTATTCATTCGAGGTCTAGATCATGTAGGTCTATTTCATACCATTGTTGGTTTAATATATCTTCTGATTCGTCATCATTAAATATTTTTTCTCATATGATTCTTCTTAATTCAATTATATTTATACCTTTACGAATATATAAGATTAAAGTTTCAAAGCTTTTTATCATTTCATCATGTATATATGTATTCATGTTCTTTGTTATGCAGGTTTTTGTTTTCAACTATTCTTTCCTATCATATTCATAACTGATTAAGATCATATTAGATCATTATGAACTAGATTATCTGTTTATCATGTTCTCCTGTCACTACTAGCATTGTACTTTAGTAGATACTTCCTTCTTATCAGTGCCTCAACTTTGTTTACTCCCCTATCACGGCTTTCCTCGCCTTACCGATTTCAACATTAGGATGGCATAATATAGAAATTTTTTCTCTGTTTTCAGTGTGCTAATAAACTAGAAATCATGATTCAAATAAGTCTAATATATAATAACTAACATAAACTTATTCAATCATATATATGATATTCAGGAGTATATGAAATTAGTTCTGCATATTTATTGAACAATATACCTTTGCCTCTTGCTTATCCATGATATCTGATTGGTCAGATTGCTCCATTATCTTTTAAGTATTGAATATCTTAAGTATTTGATAGTGTTTTTCGGAAAGCTTTTATTATATTTGGCTTAGCCTGCCTTCCAATGTTTACAAATGAATCAATATATAGATAATGCAAGTCTACTATTCTAGATGCTCTAATAATGCGTCTACTATTTACTTTATGACTACGCATCTACTATTTACTTTATACTGTACACTTTACGACTTTTAAGCAAATAATTTATATCTTTATACTATTTGCTTTATATTGTCGGTCATCTATCTTGTATCTATCTTCTTTTCTTTAACTTTATCTTGTCGGCCATCGACTTTATCTCTTTGTCTTCTTCTTTGTTGTATCTTTCCTATTGAACATCTGGAATTATATTATCTTCTCCGTTACATTTTGAGCATATATGGTCAGGATATTTGTGTCCAATTAGCTTGCAATATCTGGTCAATAACTCTGACGAAATAAATTCTGCTTTTAATGCTCTTGTTGTAGGTCGTTCTTCTAGTTTTAATAATGATAAGATCCATCGCTGGACTTCATCCATATCTGATTTTCTTAGTTCTCTTTAATTTGAATATATCATTAACTGATCTCTAGAGTAGTAGCTCCATATAACATTTCCATTTAAATAGTTGTTTGCTAACTCTTGGATAATAGTTGATATACCAATTATTCTTTTATTGGCATAGAAACTTGGTATCTCTATTTTTTGTATTTCTTCCTGTTGTCCAATATCATCAGGTATAATCATATCTTTGGTTAATCCTATCTTAATGACCTGAATTGGAGGTTTTATCTCCTCGTATAATATCTCTGCTGGTGCTGTATAAAACTTTATATAAAATAAATATCCCTTGGTAACTCTTTTATATGTGATAAATGCCTTATGTAGTTCTGGTATTCCACTTATTTCTTCTTCATCGTATGTATATACAGTATTTAATAGTCCATAATTGTAACATGTTCTTACCAAATTGGCGTTAGTTTTTGGCTGTGTGATTAACTTGTTATATCCTTGCAATTTCTGGGTTAGGTAATCTTGATTTGGTTCTTCGGTTGTAGTAGATCTAGGGTTAAGGTTCAAATAAGTTTGAATTTTGTATATGTTTTCAATATAGGATCTTGTGATATGGTTATACATTTTTTCTCATTCTACAGACTATTTGCATATGTAGAGGTTTGTGGTTCCGTAGTCAATATATTTCTTGACATTCTTGGGGTAAATGGTTTTTCAAATAACTGGTTTAAATTTGTATTCTTATGTTGTTTTTCACTAACTTATTTGCTTGTACCTGCAGCTGTATTTAAAAAAACATTATGGGTTTTAAGGTGTTTCCCAACGTCACCTTTTAACTCTGGATTTTTAAAGTCTTCTGATTGACTTAGCTCCGCATTTTTACAGTCATGTTGCTGACTTGTTCTAGCTCTAGACTTCAGATTATCTTCATTAGTCTTTAGCTTTTGTATCTCACTGTCCATACTTTCCACTTTTATACAAAGTGTAGTAATGGCTTTGAGAATCTCTTCGATTGTATTTTCTTTCTCAGTTTGAGTAGCTTTGTCTTGATAAGTAATCTGCAATAACATTCTTGTCAGTTTTTATTACTTCAATAGTAAATGTAAAATCTAATATATTTAATACCAATCTTCTTATTTCTTTTGTAGTTACTGAATCCTGTATTTTTCTTGTTAGCCACCATTTTACTTGTGTGTTATTTGTTCTTATAATAAATTTGTTATATACAATGTATGGTTCAAATGATAATAAACATTTATATAATTCTTTCCTGTTTATTTCCCATTTTATTTCTGTATTAGTAAATGTTCCTGAATAATATCAACAATGATGTTCTATCTTATCTTCATCATCCTTATATTTTAAGACTCCTCTATAACTTTTCTCACTGGTATCTGATTCTACTATATAAGTAAATCTTTTTTTTTCATCTCGAAAATATAGTTTAGGTAGGTTTTTACATAATTGTTTTACCTTTTGTATTTGTATTTGGTCTTTTTTATCAAACTGATATTCTATATCTTTCTTTAATTTTTGTTGTAATGGTTTTAAATTCCCTGCTACTTTTGGTATGTATTCTCTTTCTTGATTTACTAGTCCTAAGAATGATTGTAATTTCTTTTTTGTATCTAATTGTTCATTTGAGTTAATTACTTTTTGTACTATATGTGTTTGCATTTTTATTCCATTTTTATCTATTTGTATTCCTAGGATTTCTATTTGGTGTTTCATTATGTCTGCTTTTTTCCTACTTAGGCTTATACCTGAATATTCTATAATATGTATAAACTTTTCTAATAATCTTATATGTTAATCCTGTGTTTTGGAATATAGTACTATATCATCAATATATACTATACAATTTTCTAGTTGTTAAAAGTTATCCATAAAGTGTTGATATCTACCTGGTGTATTTTTATATCCAAATGGTAATACATTACATTCATAAAATCCTTGTGGTACTGTAAATGCTGTAAGTTTTTTAGATTCTTCTTCTGACTTTAGGTGGTAAAATCCTGATTTACAATCAAATTTACTAAAATAATTATATCCTTGTATTTGTCTTATCTTTAATATTTTATTTGGTATTGGGTAATTATATGTTTTAGTTTTTGCATTTAAATTTCTATAATCAATAACCATTCTACTTTTTCCTCTTTTTTGTTGACTATGTTTATTTACTATAAATGCTGGGCTTGTATGCTTACTATTAGTTTCTTGTATGTATCATTTTTCTAATAATTCATTTATGTGAATCTTAAATTCTGTTAAATCATTAAAATTATATTTTAATGGTTTCTGTGTTATTATACTATTGTTATCAATTAGCTAAATTTTTATTTTTGTTTTATATTTTTCCCATCCTTATAAAGGGTATTCACTATACAGTAATTCTAATTTATCTTGGATTATTTTTACTTTATTTATAGAGAATATAATTAATTCTATTTGTGAGTGTTCTTCTTTTATATTTTCTAGTTTGTGTGTAATTTTCTCACTTCCTTTTATCCATTCCGTTGTTTTTCGTTTTTTATTGTTCACTCTTTTTGCTCCTATTTTTTGTTTACATGGTGTTGTTAACCACCAGTGTGTTCTCGTTATTATGTGTGGGAATAGTTTTTCTAAAAAGGGCATTCCTAATAACATATCTTTTGTTGTAAATTCAAAGTTATATATTTCTTCTATGGTTAATATCTTATCCCATATTTGAATTTTTATATTTTTTGCCTTATATGTGATCATGCTTCCTTCATTAATAAATCCTGTTACTACTAAGGGTGTTTTTAACTTTTCCCATTTAGCTTCTGGTAAGCAATTATATTTACATATATTAGCTTCTGCTCTTATATCTATCATTAGAGTATAATATCTATTATAATATCCTTCTACTATTATTTTGGCAAGTATATATATCTTCATGTTGTCATAATAAAGTTCTTTTTGTTATTACTTTTTTGTTTTCATAATTTATTGTTAATTGTTTATCTTCTAGATTATATGGTTTCACTTTTTCTAACCATCTTATTCCTAAAGTGATATTTTTATCTCCTTGATATATTTTAAATTTTATTACTATTGGTATTCCTCCAATAATTATTTCCTTTTATGTTGTTTCTTCAGTATTTATTAATGCTTTTGGTAGTTCAGGACATAATTGTTCAGTAGTTATTATTTCATCTTCTGTTACTAATTCTCTTGTAATATAGTTTTCTTCTTGTCCAGTATTTATTAATATTAAATATTTTCGTTGTTCCATTACTCCTGTTATGTAGTAGTGATATGATTTTATTTCTTCTTCTATCAATTTTTGTGGAGTTTTATCTATTCTTCTTGAGGTACTCATTTTTGATGATATTTGTGGTATTTCATAGTTTATTATTTTTGATATACTTAATCTTTCTTTTACTATTTCTAAATCTTCTTCTATATCTATCTCATTATAACTATAATCATTATTATCTATAACTGTAACTATGCTTTCGAAAGGATTTTCTATTTTTATTTTTTTTATTTTATTTTTTGCTGTTATTTTATGTTTTGTTGTTAAGACATATAAGTTTTTACATCTGGCTGTAAATATTTTGCTTACTGGTGCTAATTCTATTCCTGACATTTTTCAATATAATACTAGTGATTTATCTATGTTTCTATCATTTATTGCTACTGAGTAGTTAACACTTATTATGAATTTAAATTTTTGGTATATTAGGTTATCTTTTACTGCACTTATTATACTTTTTTCTATAGGTTGTATAATTCTATCATCTGTTAAGTATATCTCTATAGGTGTATCTATTCCTTTTCTAAAACATGCTTTTATTAGTATTTCTGTTCCTCCTAAATGTACATATTTAATTGGATTTTTAGCCTTAGTATCTTGTATTTCTTTAGTTATTATTCTTTTATTTATTATTGGTATTTTATCCTTACCTTTGGTGTATTTACAATCTATGATATGTTCCTTTTGACTTACTACATAATATTATTCTTTTTGTCTTTTAAACCAATTTCTTATTGTCGGTATGTCTAATATTTTTTCTACGCTTAGGTCTAATTCTTTTCCTTTTATTTGTTCAAATATATTATTATCAAATATTAATTTTTGTTCTGAAGATTCTTCATCTTGGTATTCTTCTTTGGTTATTATTTGTATATCTTTTTCAGTCATTTGTATAGAACTCATTATCTGATTCCATTTCTTTTTCATTTTCTGATATTTCATATATGCTATCTTCACTTTCTAATTCATAATCTATGTATTCTATTTGCATATATTTTTCATCATCTATTAGTATTTTTTATATTTGTTTTTTCTTTGGATTTTTAGGTAATTTGCAATCTTTAGCTATATGTCCTATTTTTCCACAATTATAACAAGTATATTCTGTTAACTTTTTCTTTGACCTATAAGGTCTTTTAGTTTTATAGTTTTTTACACAGTATCTTCTTCTTCGTTTTTTATTTTTATATTTTGATCTGTATTTTTTTTTATATTTCTTTTTATAGTATCTGTCTGTACATCCAAATTGGGGTGCCGTTTTATTTTTGCAACATGCTAAGTTTTTTACTAATATTTTTTCCATTTTTATTTCTTCTTTATGTTTTTCACATATTTCTATAAACCATCGTTGTAAGAATTTCATTCTAGCTCCTATGGTATCTGTTAATCCTGCTTCATTCCAACTTTTTATTATTTTTGAATTAAAAGGTTCTGGTAATTTTGTAAAATATAATTTTCTTATTTCTTTACTTT
>JAJOOR010035158.1:0-20821 GCA_036250505.1 Solanum acaule | reverse complement strand
TTGTGCATCATTAGGATCTCAAGCTCACTAGCATTATGCACAACAAACTTCTTGAAGCCATTGGGAAGATAGTGGCGAGTCTTCTTGTCTGACCCGTAACCAATATTGGGCATCAAGACACATCCCTTGAACTTTCTCCTCACTCTAGAATCAATACCCTTGGGTCTGCGCCAGCTTTCCTATTATAAAAAATTGAATGTTCAGGTCCAATTAGTAAGCTTGCTCAGTCCAAATACAACTGAAGAACCAAAAGACTTCTAGAAACTACACATGAATTCACATATTTCATAGGGCAGCCACCATTACACCAGTTTAGAGATCTAATTCAATTAAGCAAACGAAGCACCACTGCCACAAGTCCACAACAACCCACTATACAGCCGTCACTTCACAGTCCAAACACCCAAAGACATACAGCTATTAACAAACAGTTGCTGAATACTCAAAGAAGGTGTTATTTGGATGAATGATGCTACAAGATATTAATAACAGAATGATAAAGCCAAACAAACCAGAAAATTGAAAAAAAAAAGGATGCCTATGTGATACTAAAAGGAGGATCTTTATCTAAATGGATGAACCGGATATGCAACTTAGCTATCAAATGTAGTCATATTCACCTTAGGATATCAGCTAATAAATTCAAGGAGGAAGAAGTAAAGGAACACCAAAGCATGACAAGAAATGCAATAAGAGAGAATTAAGGTAACGCATTTACTGAATTGACACATTCAGACACACAGAAACTCTCTTTCCCTCTCCCTTCCCTTCTTTCAAGGGTCAATTTTTTTTCCTTTTAGACAGATTCGACATAAATTATATCACTTTATCAAAAATAATTAAACGCAAAAACAGAATATAGTTAAACCAGGTAGCAAGAAGGAAAATCACACCAAACACTTCACACTTATTCAATACAGATTCAACAAAGATAAATTTAGGGACCAGCAAGAGCCAAATATTAACTTTTTTAGATTCAGCGTTACAAATAAATTTTAAACAAAAGAGTATACCTTGACAGTGATTCTTCGGTCACTCTGAGGTCTAATAAACCTCTTCACTCTCTTCTTCACGACCTTCTTGTTAAGCAGAGGAACGGCCATTGTTGAAGTTCTACCTTACCTTACCTTCTGCAAAATAGACGTCACACATTAGATGCAAAATTTACAAAGATGAATGATGAAGACAAACTGGAAGAGAGAATACTCACTGGAACTAGGGTTTCTGCTAAGCCGCGAACTCCTTGCTAGAGAAGATTGTTAATGGAGAGTAGTACAATTATATATCAAAGTTGGGGAAATAACTAGGGTTTCAGATGTGAAAGCCCAAAAGGCTTTTATTAGATGGGCCGTATATGTTAAAATGAAACTGAGGCCCACTGTAAGGCCCATGAATAAAATGGAATGTGGTTAAATGTTTTTTCTTTTACTTTTTGAATGCTTATAGCATAAAAACATAACTGAGAATATTAAATAATATTAAAACGTTACTCTAAAAAGATGAAAGATAGAGGATATTATAGTAGATTTAGCGTCTTTTAATCTTATCACTCTGTTTAAATTTAAAAGTTGAATCTTGACAAACTTGTCCATTCATCAACCAACTAGATCAAATATAATAAACAAAGGTGAAGGTTAGATTGAAATTGCACCTAATTATATTTCTCGTAATATCGAAATAACAACGGTAGACTCTTGACTTATTTAATAAATGAACTACTAATTGTTAAACCATGTGAACAATATGTGTTATGTTAAATCGAGATTTTTTTTAGTATCATATGAGAGATTAAGGGTCTATAAATATAACTTTTTATTACTGGGCTTAAGGTTATATTTTGTGGGCAATAAAAGGAAAATAGAGTTTGTTGATAATCAATAACGATCGGCTATACAAAATTTGAATGAAGACAACTATGTTTCAATGTCCAACAAGACTTTTTATTATCAGGAAGAATAGCCAATTTAACTTCTCGAACTTGGCACAATCTAAATCTCTCTGTATAAAATCCTCAGCCTAGTGATGTAACTCAATTTTTTTCTTTTACAAGGGAAGAGATTGTAGTTGGGTTCAAATAGGCCGGTGAAAGACGAGTAGGCAAACATGTTGTACTAACGATTGAGCGGTGGATCTTCCCATCGGATACAAATAAGTCTGTTAAAGATGAGTAAGCCACCAACATCACCACCTATAGTTCTCTGTAATGCCCAGAAATACCTTTATCAACTTTATGCAGTGAAATGGATTTTAAAGTTATTACTTAGACATATCTATTCTTATGTTAGTGAGATATAATAGAAGGTCGGTTTACGACTGTTGAGAACTAAAATTGAGATATCATAAGAAATTACGTGATTGACGACAAATTGAAATAATAGGTGGTCAGTTTACGACTGTTCTGAAGCGATATAACGCTGGAATATTTTGTTTATAAATCTGCTAATTTAGATATAATATTGGAGTGGGAAATAGGCATGAAGTAAATGAATATGTCGATAATTCATCATGCCATAATGTTAAGGGAAACATTGTTTTCTACCAATTTTAGGAGAGATTTTCATTTTTACGCGCAAATTATAAAAGGGCAGGAGATTTAATTTCCTCCAAGGAATATGTTGGACTGAGTCTAGCTTAGAACTAGCCTTCCAGTGATGGCTCGACCAAATCCTTCCCTGTTATAAAGTGGAAAAGAATGAACGAATAAAAACAAGGATATAAGAACAACAACAAAAATGAAATTACAGTGAGAAACTAATTTGAAGTTCCTTTTCTTTATATATATACGTTCAAACCTCCTTCAGTAAGAGATTTCCAAATTTATCTCAAGTAACTAGTTTATGAACCAAAGCAGACGGGGAGAACACGGTAATTACAGATGGTTCCAAGAGCAGTGGAAGAAGATGAAAGCCTGCCTTAGTAACTATGATTAAAAATCTGCCACCAGCAATGTGCAAAACCTAAACACTTCCAACTGAAATGGAAGCAGGACGACTCGCAGTTGACCCAGCAACCAAGAACCTTCAAAACAACAATGGAACCGTTGATTTTATAGCAAATAGCTAAGTCCGCCTTTCCTCCCTAAGATCTCCACCAGACCAGGTGGATCTCAAATATTGCCTATTGCTAAGCTTCACCAGCATGAGCAGGAGACAATTTTTTTAACAGAGGAAAGAGAGATGAAATAATGCTAGTACTAATTAAAAGCATTGTACAGAACTATGTTCTTACCATTAACAGATTTAAGGAACGATCTTCACCAAAAGAAACCATCATCATCCAGATCTCCAGAAAGGTAATTGAAGTCGTCATACTCCAAGTCAGGATAAATATAGTCAAAGTCACTGTAATTATAATAGTTTGAGAGACCATGGTCAGATTCATCATCTGCAGGGTTGTAATCACAAATTTGAGCACTTAATTCATAACCATGAGTGCAATCATGAGGGCACTTCAGATCTATAATCTGCTGGCGACATCTCGTTCCAACATCCCCTTCAAGATCAATACTATAGCAATGGCGTAAGTCAAGTGATTCAAGCAGGGGGCAGCCATCAAGAATGGCACACAAACCTTCGTTTGTCATTGTATTCCCAAAAAGTGCAAGGTGTTGCAATTCAGGCATATTTAATGCAATAGCATGAGCTTGATCATCGACATTGATCTGTAATCTTCTAAATCCTGTCAATCCTCCTCTAAATCCACAGACGTTCAATGTAAATGACTTCAGCTGAGAGCACGAACGACCAATAACTTCAATATCCACTATACTAATAGAAGTTAAGTAAATGTGTAACTCCTCCAACAACGGGAAATTTTTAGCTACTGCAGCTAAACTTCCCTTTGAAATATTATCACAGCTGACAAGTCGTAGATGCCTTAGCTGATTTGATCTGTTTAGCAGGGCATAAGATTAGATAAAAAAACAAAAAAATACAACAAACTTACATTTGAGAAGACTGCAAGGGAAAACACCCATCGAACTCAGAGCTGAATTAGCTAGAAAGCATGCACACAAAGCAAATTGACAACACAAAGATAAGAGATCTAAAACAATGTAAAAGGCTGAACATGACACATGTTAACAAAAAGTAAACAAAACGGACTGAAGATAAAGTCATGCACTTGAAGCAAGAATAAAGAAAAATTCAATTCTTATCTCTGAAACCCAACATTCCCTCTTACCCCGCCGCTCCGAAAAAGCAACTTCCAACTTCACAAATCTGCATTTTTAAGCAAAAAGTTGGCTACCTCCTTTGGATTTTCTTAGATCAACATTTTACCACATCATCAAACATTATAAATTCTTACTTCTGCCTATCTGCAATGAAAGCTACATCATTATGATGTCTGCTTTGTCCTTTGTGGTATTAGAAGGGAAATAAAGGGAATACTTTATACATAACAAAACAAAATTTAATTGCCTTGGAAAAGGAAATAATCAACATATCACCATTCCCATTACAATTACACCACAACTTTCAAATTGTCCCTTTTTTCATTTAAAATTATCAGGAAGATCCAGGTAGTGTTCCCCATTTAACATTGGGAGAATGTTACAACCAACTGGAGTACAAAGTTGTTTCGTAGTTATTTCAGGGAACACACACTGTATTTGCTACATACTATAAAATATTTGTTTCTCTAAAATCTTTTAACTATTATCAGAAAAGTTTTTTAAAAAAATGACAGCAATTCTGTTGTTTCTTCAATGCTTGTAAATCTCCAGGGAAGTGTATCGTTAGTTGGCATGACGTAGTGTTTCAATTGGAGATTGCAAACGGAAATATTAACTTGTGAATTGCACAAATTTATCCAATAATACGTCAGACTCACAGAACTCATAAGAGCCAAGCTCAAGCCAGACTTACGGTTCAAATAAGCTTGGCCTTGAATTAGGATAAAGTGACGACAATGGGGAGCCAGGTTCAAATGTCAAGGAGGTTTACTTGTTTACTTGCATCCTACGCTGCGTGGACTCTTCAAAATCTTTGCCGCACCCGTATCTACACGACATGGTGTAGGTGTAGGATCCATACCGGATTTGGTCAACTTATCTTGGCTACATTTTTGAAAACTTGTTATCGTATTCCTCAGCATTAAGGTTTATGCTGGCCACATCCAAAAAGATATCAACAGTGAAAGTTAAAAACTATACAGCAGAAAAAAGCTAATTCCTAAAAAATCTACCAACTCGACAGCATCCTCTAAGTTTTCTTCTTTACACCAGAAATGGAGATTAGCAATACAGTTCTCCCCTTAATTTTCTGTAGAGAGCTAAATCTATTCTCCAAGCACTCCTTTCTTTCCACACTGTCCACCAAATACATGCAGGGATTGCTCCCCACCATCTCTTTATAACTTGCTACCACCTCTCCCAATCCAACAACTAAGGAGGTCTGCAGTGTGTTCTGGCATAGTCCACTTGATAACCCAAAGACTAAAAAAAAGTGACCACAAGTGGCCAGTCACCTTGCAATGCATAAATAAATGGATGTTTGTCTCTGCATACTCATTACAAAGAAAACATTGTGATGCTATTTGGATTCCTCTCTTCAGAACGGCTTCATGTGTTAGGTGAGCTTTTCTGACTACCAGCCAAGTGAAGCATTTGATTTTAGTAGGGACCAGACAATCCCACACCTTTGACCATGGGCCTATACTGCCTCCAGGTTGCCTCAAGATTTCTATATTATACAATTTGTTCATAGTGAACACCCCATCAGTATTATGTCTCCATCTAATAGTATCTGGATCTGTGCCTCTGAACTTGTCGATTTCCTTCAACAGGATACCCACCCTGTCGAGTTCCCAGTCATTTAAATTCCTCCTGAAGCATATGTTCCACCCGTGAGGAGACCAAGAATCTGCCACAGTTGCTTCAGGACTGCTACAAATGATCTTGCGTACTTTGACTACATTCTTGACTGAGAAGTATAAATTGATTGGGTATTTGGTTTTTATATCTATATAACAGAATGAAGTTTTATGAGTTTTAGTTCAGTAACTTTAGGCTCGTTAAACAAGAGTGATAGATGAAGATGTTACTCTAAGATTTAACAGAATGGTTGAAATGGAGAAGTGTCACCAGGGTGTTATGTGATAGATGGATACCTACCAAAGTGAACGGCAAGTTCTATGGAACAGCTATAAGACACCAGCTATGTTATATGATAGTGAATGTTGGGTTGCTAAAGATCAACGTATACATAAAATGAGTGTTGAAGAGATGTAAATGCTAAGATGGATGTGCAATCATACCAAATTAGGTAAGATTATAAATAACTACATTTGCTAGAAGGTGCAAATACCACACATTGAGGATAAAAGGTGAGAAAGTTGCTTGAGATGGTTTGGACATGTTTTGCATTGACCTATAGATGCACATTCAGTAGGTGTGAAACTATGATAATTGAAGGTGTTAAAAGGACACAAGGTAGACCTAAATCACATGGAAGAAAGTGGTCTTAAAAGACCTCCAAATGATTGGTATCAATACAGACTTAACGAAAGGCATGGAACAATGGATGAAAATGATCCATAAATGTGAGTTGACAATAGGTTTTAGACTCATATGGAACTTTTATTATTAGTAGGGGTGGTATCATTTATATATATACTTTTAACGTATTTTTTATTTTTATTTTATTTATTATTATGATGATATGGTATGACACCACGTATGTAGTAGTTATTTGTTGTTTATGATAATATAATGGTGTGAGCTAAAATGAAGAAATGAGGATTCATATAGCAAATCCTAACTTGTTTGTGATAAGAACGTAGTAGTAGTTGTTGTTATCGTAACACACCTTCCTTTTTGAGAAAGTAACAAATGTTATCAATATCATCTGCACAAAGGCAATGTTGGATGCCATATTCACAATTCAAAGGGCAAAACCAGTGTATCATTGATTCTTCTTGGATTCTAAAATAGATTACGATTCATCTTTAAATTTCTCTTGCGCCAAAAATAGGACTATATATATCCTCAAAACATCTTGAGCTAGTCCATCATATTTAGCTTCAATCTAATTCTTCTATCTGACACATCTACTGTTAAATACCTTCCTTTTTATGAAGTAAAGATCAAAGTAAGAAAGTCTATTATAAAATACCTTCCTTGTTATGCATCCCTTTTAATGGCATCCCAAACTATTTAGCATGCATTTTTTATTGAGCTGGTTTTGAGGGTAAAGAAACATATTGCCTGTCAAAGTCTGAGAATTGATCATTAAACAAAAGCACATAACTTGGCAATTCTCTTCCGGGGCATTTCTAATAGAATACATCTAAATCGCACTTGCAGCTAAAGCTTAGGTTAAGTACAGATATTAGTGACCAGCATTTCCTATAAGGAAATAATTAGTAGTGTTGTATAATGCGAACATCAGTACTTGATATTGCTAATGTATGTTCAATGGTGATAATTAATTTTTTTCCTAGAACGGCATATGTTAGATTTTTGTTAGGTCAACCAATCAAGACAATATTTGCTTACTCATTGAATTCACTATGTAAATTAAACATGAATATATCAACTAACATGCAGTTTTATGCAACCTTGCTTTATTTGTTTTAAAAAATAGATTGCTCTGGTATCTCATGGTGCAACAGCCAGAAGTGTGTCCTATAAAAATAGATGATTAAGCATGGTAATGCCCAAAAGACTAGCTAAAGATATATTTTTAGGCAAAGCTTGACCATGTAGGAGTACAAAAGTCATAGTATGCCATGACAAGAGTTACAGAAGTTCATAGACAAGATTGGAGAATTAAATTGGCTTGAGTCGTATGGTGTGTGGTGCTGCAGTGACAGGGTGAGCATCCATAAAAGCTGAAAAGACCACATTTTTAATCAATGCTGAAAAGACAAAATCCATATTGTGCAAAAAGGGGTTATTTAAAGATTGAGTACTTTGAATTCAAAAGTTGAGACAGAAATCACATTTCAACAAACTTAGCAGTGAACAACAAGTTGTATCATGCACCAACCAAACAAAAGCTTTTATAGAGAAAATGCATCAAATGGGGTCCCATTTTAAACAAAGTTTATACCGTGTATTTTTTAACACATCAAAATCATGTATCTACCAACTCCTACACATTTCATTATTTTCTCAATCATGTCCCTGGCAAGAGAGGCAGTTCTAACTCAAGATAATCTCATCAAAAGGAGAGCTTAGTTATGTTCTAGATGCTATTTATGTGAGGTTGAGGCAGAGACAATCAATCTAACTCTCTTTTTTTTACACTGTAAGACAACAGATCTACTATGGAGGATTTTCATTAATCTAAGGGAGATAAGGTGGTCCATGCCAAGGAGAATCCAGGAAGTTTTAGCTTGATGGAACAAAGATGGAAACTTGTAAAGGGACGGAGAGATATGGAAGATTATCCCTGTCTGCGTTTGATGGACTGTTTGAAAGAAGAGAAATGAGAGGTGGTTTGAGGACAACAGAAGCTCTATGTGGAAGATGAAGATGATGGGTGTGTTTGGTATGAAGAAAATGTTTTTCAATTTTCCCATGTTAGGTTGGACATATATTTTGACGAACATTTTCTCTGAGAAAACAAGATACTTATTAATAATGACACAAATTCTGCTAGTGACATTCCACATTGATTGTGTGCTGCCCACCCTCCAACACACCTCATCTTCACCCACACCCCTAATTCCCCACACCCAGTCTTCAATAATATCTATCAAAATTATATTCAAATGCTTTTAGAATAGTATTTTTTGCTTAACTAACAAACACAAAAAAATAAATAAGAAACCTACTTATTTTCCTAAAAACACTTGCCAATTACTATGGAAAGCATTTTTCTTACTCCCGAAGTGTTTAGTCCTTCTCTATTATTTATGTAAACAAGAATATACACAAGAAGCAGTGTATATTCCTGAGGTCTTAGATTACTTTTGAGAGTCTAGGTGATAGGTTTTGTTGGAAGACAACTCATTTGTGATCATATGTAATTACACTTTTTGGTGTAGTTCATGTTTATAAAATACAAAATGTTACCTGAAATACTCTCTATAAATCAAAATGCATATCCGCACTATCACTTAAAAAGATCTAAATATCACAAAAAGTTTTTAATAAAATGAATAGCGAAAAAAAAAGCTTTCAGGTCCACACGTACCTCTCAGCTATATACTTGAGCAAGTCGTTATTACCAAAATACTCGATGTTAATTTTGGACAACTGACCCTGGCTGCGATCAACAGCAACGCGGCACGACTTGTGAAAGACAACATCCATTTCCATATCTTCTGGATTGCGCATGTCAATGACTCGCCACATGGAAGGGTCATGGCACACCTCCCACCAGCTATTGCAAACATTCTGTGCATTTAGCAATGTATCTACCACTCCCACACGGCGAAAGATGTCCGCCGTTATTTCTCGAGGAAGCTCCACCCACGGTGGCGACGGAGGTGGCGGTGGCGGTGGCGGTGGCGGTGGCGGTGGCGTGGCGGATGATGGTGCTGCTGCTTTCTGGGGAGGTTTCTGCTTGATTCTCCATTCATTCCGTTTTGGCTTCGGCATTTTTTATTATTATTATTATTATTTTAGGGCTTTACCGCCTTTGTTTTTACGGAGTAGCTGTTTATCACTGCAATTGAAGGAAGAAAAAGGAAAAAATTAAAATGCCTAGAGCATAGGTAATATTTTTGCCACTTATTTTTATACCATATATAAATAAACTATGCTATTTTTATACCATAAATAAACTATGCTAAACGCACATAATCTCTTTAATTTGTTCCAAAATTTTATTTTAATACTCCAATTTAATCTTATTTTATTTTAACTTTGCAATTTCATTTTTTATATATCATTTACACACAAGAAAATTATCATGTATATAAGTATTTATCTTCTTTTTTTATAAAAAAACTCCGTATAAGTCTTCAATACGAATTAAACAAACATTAAAAGGATAAGAAAACATCCAATTAAATAATGCTATATAATTTATTTTCTCCAAACCATTCGAGTCGACTTATCATTTACATTAATCGTGTATCAATATGTCATCTTTGAGCAAAAAAAATTATTATTTAATTATGTTCAAACTACATAATTATTTTTGAGACCGATTAGCAATGGTGTAATATGTGTTAATTTAAATATCGAGTTTATGTTATTGTGAATAATTGAATATATATTTTTTTCAATTTATGTAGCATCAACAAAATATTTATCAACATTCCGATAATTATAATTTTAGATTGTGGTATAACATTGTTCTCCTAAATCTGACTCTTTACTTGTTATTTTAACATTTCATTTTAGTCCTTTATAATGTAAAATATAATGGATATTTTAAATTTTATATAAATGAAATGAATTATTATATAAAATAAAAGAATGTTATCATTAAAAAGTTAAATATAAAATGAGATTAAATGAAAAAGATAGGCGGATAAGTAAAATAGGTGAAGGGAAAAATAACGTTGAAGAGAAGATATAGAAAATAAATAGGGGAGAAACTTATTAACAATAAACAAATATCAAATATCAAAGTCAAATTAGCTTTCAAGTATTTTAAAAAATAAGTAATCTCGTCAATCTGTCTAGTTAATATTTTGTGCTGAAAGGATATGTAAAATTAAGATTAAAATGTTAAAATAAAATGAGATTAAGTTAAAATGACAAAAATGAAATTCAATGACGAGTTAAGAAAATTGTCCATGCACTTAGTCTTTGTATTGCTAATTTTACCATAACACTGTTGTGCATGTCGAGTAAAAAATTGCATATTATCGTAAAATATTAACAATATTATTTAAGTATAATTCTGAACAACAAATTTACATGAAATAATATAACAGTTCTTAAATGTGTAGGGTAAAAAAATACATATTATCATCAAATAAAAGCGAAATAATTAAGTTGAATTTTGAATAACTAATTTTACACACAAAAAAATAGATTATATATATGAATGATCATACTATACTTATTCATCAAATCTATGAACACAATCAATTAAAGTTCAAATAGTCCATGTAATTTATATATTTATTACAAATTGATTAGTCGCAAACGTAAAATCTAATGTATGATGATTAATATTTTCTTATAAATGTTATATTCTTCGAATTTTTTTACTGTATGAACTAGTTTGGATAGTTCTTACATTCCTTTTTCTTTCTTTTTTTCCTTTTACACTATTGATAATTGAATTTAGATTTTGAAAGAAAATAATATCAAAAAATTACTTATTCACTAAATATTGTTTGTTTTAAAAATCTCTCAAATTACTGATATGGTTCACACACTTATAATGATTGATTTATTATTCTTTATGGTGTTGCAACCTATCAAATATTTTAGCGTAATAAAAATACATAGCTTAGACACGTTTTTCTTCATTAATGATAAGAGAAAAATATTATTTATAAATTATTATTATTATTTTTACAATAATATTTCTATTTTCTAGGCAGAAAATGTCACAACTTTATAAGAAAATATTGACTAAGGAGATTTGTGGCAAAAAAAATAATAATATAAGTACCAATTCATAAAAAAAAAAAGATTCAACAAAATTAAAGAAATTAAAGAATCATATATTATATTAGAGGAACTAGAAGCTGCTATAAAGATGAAAAAGAGTCGAACAAATCTTTGTGGGGCTTGTGCTAAAAGAGAGAGGAGAAGAAAATCAAAAAAGAAAGAAATAAAAGAAAGATGCAGTGAAAATTTTTCATTTACGTGAAACCCACGAATATGAAAGAAAAGGAAAAACAAGGAAATTCAATTGCTGTAATAAAAAATAAATAGCAACAATCGATTTTGAATGGTTAAGAAGGACATACCTTGAGTTTTAAATAGAAGCCTCCATTCTATTTTTGAGGGGAAAAGACAACACTTCGAATATTTTTAAGCTTTTCTTCTACTATTTTTTTCTGTTATTTTTGAAGACAAAAATTATTCTAGTTCATGTTTTTAATTAAAAGTGGAATTATTCGTCTTGGATATTTCTTTTATTTTCTTATTTAATGGAGAAAAATATTTCCATTAGCAGTACTAGTTTTATCATGGATTTTTTTTGTTGTTGGAGAAATGATGAATTTTGATACTTCTATATAAAAGTAAGTATCAATCCAGCTTAAGCTTTATATTTGATTATTATATGTTTCATCGTGAGATGTTATTTAATTTATTAATACTTATCTATTGTTTATTACATATTAATATATTACTAATTCTATAATCGAGAGAGACAGAAGAAGTAATAACATTAATTCAAGTATTGATTGATTGTTAATGTTTTAGTAACATCAACTTATTTATGTTATAATTAAATTTACACTTATTTGCAATAGCGAGAGATGAATCTATATATAAAATAAAGCTAGATGAAAGAAAAGTGATGTGGCACCTCTCTTTGGCTAAGGATCCTATTTATCTTTTTTCTCATTTTTTTGACAAATTTTTCTATTTTTTATTTATTATTATTGTACAAAAATGAATGTGTCAATTACTACTCAATTTATTCATATTCTTTAATATAAAAACTTAATTGTGTTTATTTCCATTACTCCCATTACTTTTGATAATCATAACTCCTAATTCATATTAATAGTCATGTTCATGATATCTTTTGGTATAAAATAGTATTTTATAGCTTATGTATCGCTTTAAGATTTTTTACTCACATGATTTGATTATTTTATTGCAGGTACTTTTTTTTGTTGTTGAAAGGAAAAAGTTCATCTTCTCCTTGATATTTGATAAACGGATAGAATTTCATTCTAACAGGCTCCCACAAGATTATTGGAGGAAATGTGTAATTAGTATTTTTTATTTTCACGTAAGTCGTAATTTTTATTACTTGAATTTTATTGTGAGAATTTGACAAGAGTTTTATGAAATGCAAATTTTATATAATATAAAGCTAGATAAAAGAATAGCGTTGTGGACACCTCTCTTTGGCCAAGGATCATGTTGATCCTTTTTCTCTTTTATTTGACAATTTTTTTATTTTTTATTTAATATTATTGTACAAAAATTAATGTGTCAATTACTACTCAATTTATTCATATTCTTTAAAATAAAAACTTAATTGTGTTTATTTTCATTACTCCCATGACTTTTGATAACCATAACTCCTAATTCATATTAATAGTCATGTTCTTGATATCTTTTGATATTCCATATTATGTCCTATATATAGAGGCATTAGAAAATTTTGTTACAAAAGAAATTGTCAAATTTATATGTATAGTAGAGCCAGGGATTAACTAGGTGGAGTTTATTCATCTTTTTGGCCAAGAATCACAATCTTTCTTATAAGTTTATAAAATAGTATCCTATAGCGTATATATTGATTTTTTACTCATATGAGATTTGATTATTTTATTGTAGGTGCTTTTTTTTTGTTGAAAAGAAAAAGTTCATCTTCTCCTTGATATTTGACAAACGGATCAAATTTCATTCTAACAGGCTTCTGCGAGATTATTGGAGGAAATGTATAATTATTATTTTTTATTTACATGTAAGTCGTAATTTTTACTAATTGAATTTTATTGTAAGAATTTGACAATAGTTTCATGTAATGCAAATTTTATATTAAATGCTCAATTTTAAATTGCTAAAAAACTCATTTTTATTTTTTTTAATGCAAAACTTAATTGTCTTTATTTTCATTACCCCATGACTTTTTATTATTATAACCTCTAAAATAATTAATAATCATATTCATGATATTATGTGTTATCCTATATTGTAGTCATGTAAATAAAGATATTATAAGACTTTGTTAAAAGGAGCACATTAGCATTTTATGTTGTTACTTTCTATGTTGATGCTTAATTTGATTTGACATGAATGAATAAGATGAAAGTTATTAAATGATGATTGTGGATTGTGGCTCGGAAGATTGTATATTGATTTCATATTTTTTTTAATGTGTTAATGATTAAGATCCCAAAAATGATGTTGCATAATTTATTTTAGTTCTCTCATGATTTTTCTTTATTTTGTATTATTTAATATAAAGTTTTGATTGTCGTAAATTTATAAATTTTTTTGGTTCACAGTAGTATGACTTTGTTGGACATAAATATCTCTCTCTTTTTTTGGTTTTTACTTCCTCAAAAATGTTTAAATCTAATTTTTCCCCCATGAATTTTCAATTACAAATCATTCACTAAACGTTTTAAATAACACTAAAAGTATACAATAATGTCTTGAGTCTCTTAAGTTTTTCATCTTTATTCTAATATATAATCTTTGGCTAAGAATTCTATTTATTTTTTTATATAGTACAATTTCTCTATTTTTTTATTGTGGAATTATAAATATATCAATTAATCGTTCATTCATATTATTTAACACAAAACTTAAGGATTGTTATTTTCATTACTCTCATAATTTTTATTGTCATATCCTCTAAAATAATTTATAGTCATATTTATGACATTATTTATTATTCATATTATAATCCTAAAAATAGAAGTATTGTAAGACTTTGGAGAAATGATTATATTAGCCTTTTAAATTATTATGTTTTCGATACTTATTTTATTCATTTTTTAATTTGATTTGAAAAATAAAATGAAAGCTATTGAATACTGATCGGCTTGTGGGAATGGATGTAGACAAGAGCTCGAAAGATTATGTATTGATTGTGTATGTTTTTTGTTTTTTATTTTTTAATGATTAAGATTATAGGAATGATGTTGTATTTTTTTGTTATAGTTCTTGATTTCTCTTTGTTTTATATTTTATATAAATTTTTTATTGTCGTAAGTTTGTATTTTCTTTTGATTTAAAACAGTAACTTATGACTTTGTTGGAAGTCATCTAACTACTAATTGAACATTTTCCTCTATGAAATCAATCATATGTCTATATAAATGTATAGTAACAACTTATCGTCTTTGGTAACCGCGCGAAGAGCGGACAATTTCACTAGTAATGTAATAATTAGTTATAACAAGTAAGGTAATCGGAAGAGATTTACTAAGAAGAAAAAACATGCTTTAAGTTCAAGTACATTTTTCTAGTTCATAAATATTGCTATTTTGACAATTAAATTGTATAATCGAGAGTATTGCATTTAATCGTTCAACTTTAGCGATAAAATATAAATATAATTGTGAGAGATATTTATATTTTTATGAGTAATAGAAATCAAAGAATAAATTTTTTACTTTATATAAATATATTGAGTGAAATTAGAATCCCAACATCTTTTAACATATTGTGCAAACAAAAACATTTTCTCTACCTTTTTGTTTTTGTATTGGTAATTAATTAATTCGCCATTCAATTAATTATGATTTTCTTACTAAATATGAAATATATTCATAGTTTATGTATTTATGAAATACAATGAAAATTTATTTTAAAAGATCACGAAATATATTTATTTCATGCTTAAGAGATATATAATATATCCATATACAAGAGAAATACAATGTATCTATGTCATTGCATATTCACATAATACCGATATTTTGTGAGATATTTGTTTTAAATGAAAGCATTTTACATGAAAAACATTTTCGTTCATACCGAACATATCCATAGAAGCTATATTTGTTAGTTTATCTCAGGGACCCTTCGTGCAATTTGTTCGATAGAAAGGCCCGTATCTAGGTAGTTACACGGCCCAACTTACTTGGGCCCAAAACAAATTGATAGTATTTAAGAGATTGTATCTTCATCTCCTTAGGGTTTAACACACACACCTCTCGCCGGCAGCTATTCAACCGGAAAACCGCCAAAATGGTTTGTTTTATCTCTCTGTTAATTCTTGTCAATGGTGTTTAGCTCATTGTTTGTTGTCTGACAGATCAGTTTGTATTGTAGTCTTCATCGATTTTGTTCTAGGTCTAGAATGTACTGTATCAGTTTTACCTTTGCTAATTGTTTGCTATATGCGTAATGCATCAACTACTATATTCGTGGTTGTTCCTTGTGATTCATGCCCTCAAATGTATGGTGTTGATCCCAAGTGGTGCTGGCTAATTTTAGGGCTCGTATGTGGAAACAATCAATTGCATTAGTTACTGTCGCCACTCGCCACTAGATATCAGTGGGTCATTTTTTTGAATTGTATTTTGCAGTCACAACTTCGAATGTGATTTCTCTTACTCTTTGTTTGTGTTGTATTGTATCTTACTTAATTGTTTTAATGAGTACAACATTTTGGATAGATTATATTCCTCTACTACTATAGTCTATAGAGGTGTTTTAATTGATATAATAAAATTCTTAAATAATTTGTAAAGATAGAGATAGAAAATAAACAAATCAATCAGACCAAATTGGTGTTACACAAAATACTAACACTCTTCATACTTACCTAAGTATGTGTTTGTCCATGAAATGTTTCAACTTTTTCGGTAGTTGGTACTCTTGAATTCAACTTGAAGTTATTCCAAAATTTTCATGAATTTGATTAACAACAAAAATATGTTTTCACTACGAATTTCTCATGTAATGTCAAGTATCATTCTTTTTTACTTTGAAAAAGAAACTGCTACTTTTCTAATTTCAAAATGAAACATGGCCAAATGTCCTGATTTAAAGATCCAATAAAATAAAGTTTTAAGAAATAATCAAAACAGACATTGTATTTAACTACACAATATTATATGTAACAACAATCCAAAAAAGCTTATGCTTTTGACAATGAAATTTCTGTAGTATAGTTCACGTTGTTTACTCTATGAATTGAAAAATTGTTCTTTACCTATGTGAAAGAACACACTTCTAGCTTTGTCTGACATGGATAGATTTTAATATAAAGCTGTGTAATAGCTCCCCTTCTATTTTTGGTAAATTGACTTTTGTTCTTTCAGCTTTCATTTATACGAGTGGTAAGATTTTTGCAGTTAGGCTTTGTAAACATCATACGAAAGTGAATTTCGTAACTTCTTCTTTATGTATAGGCAAGAGGGTTGAAGAAACATTTGAAGAGGCTCAATGCGCCTAAGCATTGGATGCTTGATAAACTTGGAGGTGCTTTTGTAAGTGACATCTCTTTCCCTTAAGTCTTTTTTTTTTTGAATAATACAACTTAGTTTCCTGCTTCTTGACTTTACTGTTCTCTTCCGTAGGCTCCCAAGCCTTCTTCTGGTCCACACAAATCAAGGGAATGTTTGCCATTGGTTATTATCCTCAGGAACAGGTTGAAATATGCTTTGACATACCGTGAGGTCATTTCAATCTTGATGCAACGACAAGTTATGGTTGATGGGAAAATTAGGACAGATAAGACTTACCCTGCTGGTTTCATGGGTATGAACACCTCCATTAGATTGTTTTTTCATTTCATAACCTTTAGATTATATTTTCCTTATTTCTGTACCTTCTAGGTTTTGTTCATTTCCAGACAAAAGTAATTAGACTGATTCATCTATATACACATGCTTTCACATTTCTAAAGACAATTGTTGATCACTGTCTACAAATTTTTTCATTAAAAATCATTTTGTCTAGTCTCTTTTATTCTTTTTTTCTTGTTGCTATGTTTGTTGAATCCCTTGACAAATTGGTAATTCTCATATTTTCTTCATATAGATGTTGTTACGATTCCAAAGACGAATGAGAGCTTCCGACTTCTTTATGACACTAAGGGTCGGTTCCGTCTCCACTCACTCAGAGATGAGGAAGCCAAGGTTTGATTTTCATATTTTTGAATTTTTGTGTTGATGGAACTGAGTAGATAATTGTAAAATGTTTAGCTCATCTGATCCTGTTTCCTTTGGATGCTGTGCTGTTGGAGTAGTCACATTGTTTTCTGCTCTTTGCAGTTCAAACTTTGCAAGGTTCGATCTGTGCAGTTTGGACAGAAGGGAATCCCATATCTCAACACTTATGATGGAAGAACAATCCGCTACCCTGATCCCCTCATCAAGGCCAATGACACCATCAAGCTGGACTTAGATTCCAATAAGATTGTTGACTTCATCAAATTTGATGTTGGTAATGTGGTCATGGTTACTGGTGGTAGAAACAGGGGGCGTGTTGGAATTCTTAAGAATAGAGAGAAGCACAAGGGTAGCTTTGAGACAGTTCACATTCAGGATTCCCTGGGGCATGAGTTTGCTACCCGTTTGGGGAATGTGTTCACTCTTGGTAAAGGTAGTAAGCCATGGGTGTCTCTACCTAAGGGTAAAGGTATCAAGTTATCTATCATTGAAGAGGCTCGCAAGAGGATGGCTGCTCAATCAGCTACAACTGCTTAAAAATGATAGGTTGAACTTGAGATGAATTTAATAGATTGGGCCATGTTTCTCTTTGTTTAGAGGGATGTCATTCTTATTTTGTGTGTTGCATTTCAACATCTGTGTACTCGGTACTGATTTACTTGCCTTTTTTTGTCGGGAAAAAAAGGTAGACTGAGTTGAGATCAATCAGTTGCCTTTTATGTGATAGTATTTTATTGCGACAGAGTTCAAGGACCTTGTCCATTAGTATATTCACTTATTTCAAAATGAGTTTTTGGTTGTAATATTTTCAAATCTAACCTGGAGTTGGATTCCAAATTTGGTTTAGTGCAGTAAACCTGATTCCTAATTTCATTTTCATAAACTTCATATAAAGTGGGCTCTTTAGTCCTGCAAATAGTTTAATCAAACATAACTGTCTAATTTGATAAATTTTCGGAATCTATTTCCAAATGATTTTTGATTTCGATGTAATTTTGTGTTCATTTTGTTATTGAGTTATTTCACTAGAGTTAAAATGAGAAGTTTAGTTATAAATTATTTAGCATATCACTTAACTGAGTGAGTACAATCAAGTATTAATGACACTTGATGATGGTTAACATAATCCATTTTCTATTATTAATGGGAAGGGAAAGTGGAAATTGCACTTTCTCACCAACAAGATGAAAGTTTTCAGTCAAAGTTATTATGCTTGTCTAGATGCAATTAGTTTTCTAGTGACAACTCTTTAAGGCAAAAGATCAACTAAAACTATTTAGTTCATAAATAGTGATTTTATTTCTGCTAATTTAAGTGTCCAAATCCATTTTATGTATAGGTGTTAAGATTGAATACAAAGTTTAAAGAAATTATCTCTGAAAATTGATGATATGAAAAGTTTTGTCTATTCATTTTCCTTTTTATATAAAAAAAAAACTTCAATATCAAGTGGGTGCTTTGCAAATAGTTAGTACAACAAAAATGCTGAACACCGTAGTAAGTTATATTTGGCACCAAACGAACACTTAGTAGACATAAAAATGCACAATTAGGTACGCCTTAGTAGAAATAAACATGGTGTTTAACGAAAGAGCAAATAGAACCTAACGGTAAACTCTCACGTCAATTCCATCACAATAGTAAATTGTTGCCTGCATAACAAAATAGAATGTTATACTTGGTTTTCAAGCTAGAAATAAGGAGATGCATCCTATTAGGTGTATTTACTACCAAATTCAAAGTCTCATTACTTAGATTGAACATCATTATTTCAGATAAATATAGAGGCTATGTTTGTTGGGCCGCATAAACGAAGTTACTCAGCCCGTGTAATTTGTTCGATAAATAAGGCCCATATTCTGGGTGATTTAGACGGCCCAACATGCTTTAGGCCCAACATGAGGTATGCACTATAGTATTTAAGAGATTGTATCTTCATCTCGTTAGGGTTTAAGACACACACCTCTCGCCGGTAGCCGTCACTCGCGGCAGCTAATCAGTCGGAAAACCGCCAAAATGGTTTATTTTCTCTCTGTGTTAATTCATCTCGTCAAGTTTGTTTAGCTTATTGTTTGTTGCCTGATAGATCAGTTGTATTTTAGTCTTCATGGCTTTTGTTCCAGTTCTAGACTGTACTGTATCAGTTATACCTTTGCTAATTGTTTGCTATATGCGTAATGCATCTAAGACTATATTCTTGGATGTTCCTTTCGATTTATGCGCTCAAATGTATGTGTTGATCTCAAGTGGTGCTGGTTAATTTTAGGGCTCGTATGTGGAAATAATCACTTGCATTAGTTACTGTGGCCAATAGTGTATACAGTTTTTTTTAATTGTATTTTGCTGTCATTGTGATTGCTGTTGCACTCTGTTTTGTGCTGGATCCTACTGGATTGTTTCAATGAATACAACATTTCGATAGATTTTATGGTTCTACAGATAGAGCTACTTTTAAAAAATTAATTTTAATACAAAATAAGATTACTAAATAATTAGTAAAGACATAGTGAGAAAATAAATAAATCAGACCAAATTGGTCATTACACAAAGTGAGACCAATACCTAACTGTTGATTTAATGATAGCTTAGGATTTGGACATTGAAATTGTGTAGTATAGTTCAAGTTGTTTACTAGATGTTTTGAAAAAATGTTCTTTACCTTTGTGAAAGAACATGCTTCTAGCGTTGTTTGACATGGATAGATTTTAATATAAAGCTGTGGAATAGCTCCCCTTTTTATTTTTGGTAAATTGACTTTTGTTCTTTCAGCTTTCATTTAGATAAGTGGTAAGATTTTTGCATTTAGGCTTTTGAAACATTATACTAAAGTGAATTTCGTAACTTCTTCTCTATATATAGGCAAGAGGGTTGAAGAAACATTTGAAGAGGCTCAATGCGCCTAAGCATTGGATGCTTGATAAACTTGGAGGTGCTTTTGTAAGTGACATGTCTTTCCCTTAGGTCTTTGTTTTAATAGTACTACTTAGTTTCCTGCTTCTTGACTTTACTGTTCTCTTTGGTCTCTACTGCAGGCTCCCAAGCCTTCTTCTGGTCCACATAAATCAAGGGAATGTTTGCCATTGGTTATTATCCTCAGGAACAGGTTGAAATATGCTTTGACATACCGTGAGGTCATTTCTAT
>JAJOOR010035157.1:0-15961 GCA_036250505.1 Solanum acaule | reverse complement strand
CCACTCAATTTGACCCCCTGAATAAGAATATGAAGTCGAATTTTCGAAATTATGCACGGATCTTGAGATATATGGAAATTACAATTATAGGTGTTTCCGAAGCACATTTTCAGGCATTTTTGGGGTCGTTTCATAAACTAAAACTAAAAGCTGAAAAACTGCCATGACTCATGCCCTGCCATCCACGACCGTAGGTAGGACTACTGTCCGTGGTCTTGGTCCGTGGTTTGGACCTGAGGCTCATATTTTGCAGGCCAACTCAGGTCTTACCTACTCCCATGACCTACGGGGTATAGGTTGATCTACTGGGTGTGAATTGCAACCGTAGGTCACAAAAAAACAACTTTTGTGGACTGTTTTGGGGGCTGTTACGGGGTCCTCCTCAAGGACCCCTTGGGTGGTCCTTGGGGGGTTGTACCCAGAATTTTAACCCCTAAACATGTCATTCTAAGTATGGGAATCATTTTTACAAGTTTTAACCCTCATACGACACTCAAAATCCTTACCCATGGCTCTAGAACTCACTAGTTCAACTTACTAAATTATGGGGTGTTACATTCAGGCCGTATCTAGACTTGTTTGTGATTGTATTTATTGATGATATTTTGGTGTATTCACGTTCGAAAGCTGAGCATGCAGATCATTTGCGAGCAGTCCTTCTGGTTCTTCAAGACCAAGAACTTTATGCAAAGTTTTCTAAGTGTGAGTTCTGGTTGGACTCTGTAGCTTTCTTAGTCCATATTGTATTAGATGCGGGCATTACAGTTGATACACAAAATATTGATGTCATAAATACTTGGCCCAAACCCATGACTCCAATTGAGGTTCGTAGTTTCTTAGGGTTAGCTGGGTACTATAGAAGGTTTGTAGAGGGATTTTCTTCACTTTCAGCACCATTAAATAAAATGACTCAAAAGAAGCTAAGTTCGAGTGGATTGAGGCTTGCGAGCATAGTACAAGTTGACATCAACACCAGTTCTAGCATTGCTAGAGGGTTCTGTGGGCTATGCTTTGTAGTGTGATGCCTCTGGTGTTGGATTAGGATATGTTCTAATGCAACATGGTAAGGTTATCACATATGATTCAAGGTAGTTGAGGAAGCATAAGAAGAACTATCCTACCCATAATTTAGAGTTGGCTGCAGTTGTGCATACGTTAAAGATCTGGAGACACTATTTGTATGGCGTTCATGTTGACATCTTCACAAATCATAAAAACCTTAAATATATCTTTAGACAGAAGGATTTAAATTAGTGACAATGTCGATGGCTTGAGTTACTGAAAGACTACGACATAGATATTTTATATCATCCAGGAAAGGCGAATGTGGTAGACGATGCCCTCAGTCGAAGATCTATGGGTAGTTCATCCTATTTAGGTGTTGAGAAGCGTGAGCTAGCGTGAGTGCTTCATCGATTATCTAGCTCGGGAGTCAGATTGTTAGAGACAAACGATAGTGGGGTCACAATTCAGGACACAGTCGTATCATCTCTAGTTGTGGAGGTAAAAGCATGACAACATAAGGATCCAAGCTTAGAGCAGCTCAGAGCCAAGGCTCAGGATCAACAGTCTTTAGAATTTGATATAGAAGAAATGGAGTCCTCAAATATATCGATCGATTGTGTGTTTCGGATGTTGCAGGGCTTCGACATCAGATTATGGAAGAGGCACATCATTCCCATTATTCTAATCACCCTGGTTCGACAAAGATGTATCATGATATTAAGGAGATCTATTAGTGGTATGGGATGAAGAAGGATGTTGCTTAGTTTGTGGCACAGTGTGTTACCAATAAGGTGAAGGTTGAGCACCAAAAGCCCGTTGGGCTAGTCCGGGAGATAGACATTCCTTTGTGCAAGTGGGATGCAATTAATATGGATTTTATTACCGGATTACCTCGACCGCGTCGTAAGTTTGACTCTATTTGGGTAATTGTTGACAGAGTAACAAAATCAGCCCACTTCTTACCAGTCAGGGCTACTTTTACAGCCGAAGACTATGCAGGGCTCTTTATTAGAGAGATTGTTAGGCTAAATGGTATACCCGTTTCTATTATCCCTGATAGAGTAGCACAATTTACCGTTAACTTCTGAAAGTCCTTTTAGAAAAGGTTGGGGACACAGGTTAATCTTAGTACATCCTTTCACCCTTAGAAAGATAGCTAGGCTGAGCGCACAATTTTGACACTTGAGGATATGTTACGGGCATGCTCCCTAGACTTCAAGGGAAGTTGGGATGACCACTTGCCTCTTATTGAGTTTGCATACAATAATAGTTATCATTCCAGCATCGGGATGGCATCTTATGAGGCTTTTTATGGTAGAAATGTAGATCCCCCATTGGATTGTTTGAGGTAGGTGAGTCATGGTTGATTGGACCCAACTTAGTACAACAGACAGTGGAGCAGGTTAAGCTCATTCAGGAGAGGTTGTTAACAGCTCAAAGACGACAGAAGTGATACTCAGATGTGCGACGAAGGGACTTAGAGTTTTGTGTCGATGACTGGGTATTCTTAAAAGTCTCGCCTATGAAGGGGGTTATGAGATTTGGCAAGAAAGGCAAGCTTAGTCGAAGATTCATTGGGCCATACTGTATCCTTCGAAGGGTAGGACGAGTGGCTTATGAGTTAGAATTACCTTCCGAGAAAGAATTTGTTCATCCAGTTTTCCATGTATCGATTCTACGAAAGTGCGTAGGAGACCCTTCTTGAGTTGTCCCAGTTGAGGATGTTCAGATCACAAATGAGTTGTCCTACGAGGAAACTCCAGTTTCCGTATTAGATCGATAGGTCCATAAATTGAAGACCACCGAGTGTGCTTCGGTTATAGTATTATGGAGAAACAAGAATAGAGAAGAGGTGACTTGGGAAGCTGAGGATGGCATGAGGTCCAAACATCCTCACTTGTTTCATACCCCAGGGTGATCGCATATCAGTTTATATTATTGCAGTGAGGTAAGATACCTATCTAATTTTTTTATATTGTTGCTTATTATTATGGTTGTTGTCGTTCTATTTTTGCTCGCATTGTTATTGCGAAGCTATAGTGCTTAGCTATTTATGTCATCCTGTGAGACACGTAGGTTAGAATTTCTGTGTTTCAGGTTCTTGGATGGTCACATATACAAAGGAAACTCTGCCTAAATTTTGGCGACTCCTCAGGACTTAACCGCGTGACTTAGATTTTTCATACGAGGACAGATGTTTCTAAGGGAGGAAGGATGTTACACCCCGACTTTTCAAAACGTCTAAATTAACTCGTACCTTTGTGGAAGAGAAAGAGGGTGAGTAATAAATTAAGAATGATGTGGTATGTAATATTTCAAGTGTTCAAGGGTTGTATCTACAGTTTTGAAGTTAGGTAATTGGCAAAATAAAAGTTGGCAAACGTTCGTAAGTTCCTTTTCAATGATTTACCTGAAATTTGGGTCAAATGTCTTAGAGGTTTTCTCCCAATCTATAAAGAGTTATGGGGCCCACGACTTATCAATTCAAAGTTCCACGAGTGTAGTTTCAAAAACATCAAACCTTTTGTTCATACGACTTCAAAATAGAGAGATATTCATGTTTTTGAGAGACTGTGCCAGTAGGCATGTGAGGTGGGGCCCTAGGTAGGTGGAATTTTTTATATATCTTCTTCTTCAATTTTTTCTTCATTTTTTTAGTTAAGAACCAGAAAACTTAGAAAACCCATTTCTAGGATCAACCAAATTATAGATTTTCCTGACTTAAGTCCTTGACGAAAGTTGTTCTACGTGTTGAGCTCGTCATCATGGTATAATTTGTTTTATCGATTTCGTAGCATATCATACTTCGGTGTTCGGACAGCAAGGGTTTGGACATATTTTAAGGTTTTGAGGTATATTACGAACTTCATATCAAGGTAAGACCCTTCTATCATCGACTCTAGCTTTGATAAGCCACAAATAGCATTTTGTGACAGAAATACATATCTTTTAGCTGATTATCATGTTATCTTATATTCTTGTGTGTTGATTATGGTCCTGCCTTGTTGTAGTATTGGGGGGGGGGGGGGTTGTGAGTAAAAGTCGTTAGGCCACGTGAGTTAAGTGAAAACAGTATGTTAAGGCTATTTACTACTTACGATATGTTTCCTTAAAGCTTAGGAGCAATGTAATTGGGTTGTTATCGTTGTTATATTTGTAGTCATTATTTTTTATTGTTGGCTGCTCGAGTGGATATAATCCTCCCTTGTCTGGATTCTTATACAATTAGTAGTGTCCCTATGTTGGACACGACTTAGAGGCTATCCGAATAGGTTTCTTATAGCTAAACTGCTCTCTTTTAGCCTATTGGATTGTTATTGTTGCCATTGGGGCTATTGTGGTTAGCTACAGGAATGTGATCTATGCCTAGAAGGGCTATGTTCTTCCTACGGGGGTATATTGATGCCTAGAAGGTCTAATAGTTGTCTACGGGGCTATATTGATGCCTAGAAGTTCCATGAGTTGCCTACGGGTCTTTATTGACGCCTAAGAAGGCTATGTGATTGCCTACGGGGCAAGGGGACTATCGATAAGGGTGTATAGCCTAATTGGCACCTTCTGGGCTTATGGGGGCCTTTGTAGGTGGTCTTGTGTGTTATTTGTACCTGCCGAGTTTATGGGAGCTTGGTTAGGTTGTTGTTTTATTATTTTTGATATGTTTAGATTTAGAAGCAGGTCAGTACAATTATCTTATCCTTGATTATTTATTGGAATACTACCAATATATTAGGATACATGCTCATAGAGTATTGCCTTTCATACTCGATACATTATTTCGTATTGATGCCTCATTTCTTGGGGGTACTGTATTCATGCCTGTAGGTCCCGATAAAGGACCTAGTAGACCTCCTCAGCAGCAAGATTGACTTCTATCCGATTGGATAGACCCTTTCCTCCGGAGCTGCCAGAGTTGGGAGGTTTGTTAGCTTTTGTTGTATATACTTTTATGGGTAGGTCGGGCCCTGTCATGACAATCTTTATTACTCTTAGAGGCTTGCAGACTAGTGTGTGGGGTGTATAGCTACGTTATAGCCATGATGGCTTAGTTTTATTGGTTTGCTGTAGCTTGTTAGCTATTTGATGTATTGTCTTGATATATACCTCCTTTCAGTTTCGGTATTAAGATAATGGTGGCCGCGACGGTCCAATCAAGACTTCTGTGCTAGTTGGCCATTTCTTTATATGAACTCTTGGGAGTAGTTGTTTGTTTTATGGATCTATTGATAGGGACCTTGCTAGCCGAGAGCTTAATTTTAAGCCGAGATACACTTGTTTGTTTTCTTGATTGTGTGGTGCTGCCATGCGCTAGTAGCAAATCGTTTAGCAGGGTTGGTTCGGGCCTGAGTTTTTGCATTAGGAGCCAGTTGCGCCCCTTGAGTTTGGGGAATGAAACAACACCCACCGTGAAGAGAAGTCGCAGATAATGCGATGAGACTCCCTAAACTGCAGATAGAATACTACTACTTTAGATTGATATTAGAGGAACTCCCCCAATTAATTCTATTCAACCTGCATTTATGCATTCAAGGTCAATATAATAGAAAGGAAGTTGTAGCTTAATTTTAAGTCTATCGAACGTGCTCCACATTACAATGCTGGAACTTTTCCATTATGAACTGCCTCAGAACATTGCCATGCTATCAAAATATATCACAACGTCAATACGGTTGTTTCAACACTAAAAATATATAAAATGGAAAAGAGCCAATTTTTAAGTCAAATGGAAATGGTGGAACTTGCATCAGAATTTCAGGAATTGATATCATCAAAGGGTCTAAAAAAGTTCCCCCAACTTATGTTCCTAAATAAATACAAATCCGGGGCTCGAAATAGCCAAGATAAGCAATATGCAATTTAATAACATTTAAGTTCAATTAAAAAAATTGAAATAGGCCCGAAAGACAAGAATTTACAGCAAACAAGAGTTCCCCAACAACTTCCAATCACCCAAGCATGAAGCCTCGATGATTCCAAATGCACTGAACTTTGAATCACCCAGTTCCGAGCCAAAATGAGGGAGTAATCGCCTTTTGAAATTTGCTCTCATAGCTAAATCACGTCTGGTTTTTAAATAAATGACCAGACGGATTTTCTTTTTGCGATCAAGGCCCAGGGGTTCCGCAATTCAGATCAAGAGAAAGTTTCCCAATGTGAATGCAGCAAGGAGCGCGCGAATGCAAAGGCAAGAGAAAACAAGGTCCTGTGATCGCGACTGGTCCCCACTAAAAGAAGGTTAGGTTGATTAAGCCTTTGCAAATGTGGCTAGGACTCAAAATCATGGTGACCAACCTTCGTAGTCTCAACAAACGTGACCCAAGTTCAATGATTGCGAAGACCGAATTTGCTCTACACTAGTTAATGCATATCAACTTGTTTTGGAAAGTTTCAAATCTCCTACGGGGTTTTCCAAGTTTTATTGCAACCCCATATGTAAAACCTAAAAAAAAAAACTGAACTAAGAGGGAACAAGTGAGAAGGGAAAACCACAGAGGGGTCCACTGGCCGTAAAAAGGACCACGACCTATCACCCTACTCATAGTTGTGCACTAAACAAAAGGTGAAAAACCACAGACTACTAGATGGTCAGTGGAGCTCCACACGGGCCGTGAAATAGGTAGTGAAGGAGACACATAACCACCATGGCTACTATGAAGGACCAAAGACCAATAGATGGTCCGTGGAACATTATAGAGACTGTGGAGTGGCCCGTAAAATAAGGCACATGACTCCCTAGAATCTATGAAGAACCACGGTCTCCTCAATTGTCCTTAGGGCTTCACACAAGCCGTGAAGTGGCTTATGAAAGAGGCTTGGCAAACTTTGAGCTTTGGGTCAACTTTAAATGATCACCTCTTTTTAAAAAACGAATTAAAGGGCCCACGACCTATCAAATTAAAGATCGCGGAATCCTCTTTCCAATGCCACAAAGTTTACCTAATTCTGAGCCTAGAGTAAAATTTTATTCTCGTTTTTGTAAATCCCTATCAGGCAAGGCAAGCACCACGATCCACTAGATGGGCCGTGATGTTATAGATGGCCCGTGTAGTCTCTCTTTAAGTCACTTTGTCAGCTTTTAAGTAAGATCATATTGGTCTTTTCCCCAATGCGTTTGGAACTTAAACTACATTGTTTGGTGCTTAAACAACATCGTTTTACTCAGTCTAAGCCTAATAATCTAGTCAGAAGCTAACTAGAACTCTCATTTTCCTAAAATCGTCAAACTTAAAAAGAATAGAAGAGAATAGGCGATAGTTTGTCCCAACAACAAGCAAAGGTGTTCTTCATGTACAGCCCAGAAATCCAAAGAATTTATCCTTAGTTTTCGTCACTAGATATGTGGGATTTCACTACTGGGTTGCTTTCACCCATTAGGTCCCTAAAATTTAGTCAGTTCTTCAATTTCTGTTTCCCAAATCTTGGGGATCCATTGAAATTAAGTTGTTATAGTTTCCATTGTATCAAATGCATGTTTCTTCTTGAAGAATTATTGTAGTCCTATTTATAGAACTTAGAACCCTAGCTTGTATTAATTCTCAGTTGCTGATGATTTATACTTGCTAGAGAGATCAGTAAGAAAATCATGCTTTGAAATTCGAATGTCATATCTTGTAGTATATATATGCTGAATTCTTAGATAGCATATCAATATTTGAGCTACTCTTTATTTCAATTGCATTTTAACCATACATATTCAGTTGGGAGTAGACTTAGCACTGATTTGGACTAGGATTCAGCGTAGCCTCGAAGTCCATGAACTACGTGCCAAAATAGGCTCAGAAGTCCCTCTGTTGGGCATCAAGTTTTAGTGATCATGCCATAGTCATGCCTTTATACCCTTGGAAAGGTATATTGGGTCCTCTTGATGGGGCGTATATATTGGACTCCATGTTTAGCTCACATGGTTGATGTCGGTTAATAGTACCTCCCATAGTCATACTCTTATTCCATTGACCATGTTATCGGTATTTACTTTTGTACTCAATTCAACATGCTTTCTTAATGATTAGTACTTGGTCATTGTATCTAGTTCAACTTTCAGTTATCTCTCACCATAACTATTTCTATGTTCAGTTTATATATTTCAGCTTAGTATTTATATCCTGCATGCTCAGTTAATTCAAAGTACTGAAACATACGTTTGCACTACATCGTTGTATGATGTAGGTTCAGGCGCTCAGCATCCAGATCACACTTAGTTCAACTTCCAGTCCATATTCAATAACTTCAGTGGTGAGTCATCATAGTTCTAGGACGTTTCTTTATGCTAATGGTTTAGTTAGATCAATATCAGCTTTTAATATTTTTAGAGTTATCTTGGGACTTGTCCCAACAACTTATCATTATTAGAGGCTTTCACACATAGAGTTAGTATTAAGTTGTTTTGGGTTGTTTCGCATTGATATTAAGTTATATTGTCACATGAAGTTATTGTTATTTTGACTCACTTTACAGTGATGTTTTCGCTTACTTAGTTGTATTTCAGTATGCTTGTGATATGCCAGACTCAAGGTTAGCTTAGGGCGACTCATAATCCTAAGTCCCATATTGCATCAAGGAGGTAACCTCGGGGTGTGAAACTTGGTATGGGAGCATCAGGTTCAATTATCCTAGGGTATCTGAAAGCCGCACTAAGTAGAGTCTCTTTCATGGGTGTGAAGCGCGCCACATCCATGAGGGGGAGGCTACTAGGTGTTCTAAGGAAAAACTTCCCTTCTTTTGCTATTCCTATCGTGCATAAAGTGTGATTCAACATCTCCTTTTTAATCCATTGTTATGCATTTCAAATAATGCCTCCTCGTAGAGCTAACACATGGAATGCTAATGTAGGTGATGCTAACGCAGTTCCTCCAATCTTGAACCATGAGGTTATCAATGTGGAGTTCTGTAAAGCGATCCAGTTGTTGGCTTAGACCGTAGCCAACCAGACCAATCAGAAGACCCCAATTCCTGCAAACCCCACCAGTAGATTAGCTGCAGCCCGGCGTTGAGACTTTAGCCGTATGAATATGCTAGAGTTTCTAGGGTTGAAGGTTTGTGAGGACCCACATAAATTCATTGATAAGGTCAAGAAAATTCTTGAGATAATGCAATTGACTGGTACTGGGAGTGTTGAGCTACCATCCTATCAACTTAAGGATATGGCTCATATCAGGTTCACGAAGTGGAGAGACAACAAGGGTGCAGATGCATCTCCTATGATATGGAAATGTTTTACTTGAGCTTTTCTTGATAGGTTCTTCCTGAGAGAGTTGAGGAAGAATAAGACTCTGGAGTTTATGAACTTCAGGCAGGGTTCAATGTCAGTGTAAGAATACGAACTAAACTTCACCCAGCTCTCCGGGTATGCCCCACATATGGTGGCCGATCCAAAGGTACAAATGATCAAGTTCTTATTTAAAGTATTCGATCAAGTAAAGACCACGTGCAGGAATGCTATGCTATAAGGGGATATGGAGATAAGCTCAATGAAATGGCTAAGAATAACAAAAAAGGCAGAACATGCAATTATGGATACTCTCACCAGAGGTTGGGTGGTGGAAATAGCTCACATTTTCAAAAAAGGTCTATAACCTCATCTCCTTCATTAGCTAGCTCTCAGTCCCCCAGGTTTCGATAGGATCAGAAAGAAAGGATATCAGCTCTAAGTCTTAGGGTGGTGCTTTAGGTAACCTGACTTTTCCATCTTGTCCAAAGTGTGGGAAGAACCATCTAAGCTAGTGTCTTGGTTGTAGAAAGGGTTGTTTTAGGTGTGGTCATTCTGGTGATACGTTGAAGGATTGCCTTTATTCTAGACAAGGACAAGGCAGTAACAAAGCTCAGTCTACAACTTCACCAGCTCCAGTGAGTCGCCCTTCTAAGTTGGGTTCCTCGTCTGGTATAGGTGGTGGTCAGTGCTAGAACAGGTTGTATGCTCTTCAGGCTCTCCTGGACCAGGAAGATTCTCCTAATGTGATCACTGGTGCATTAAAAATCTTTCACTTAGATGTTTATTCATTGTTAAATCTAAGGGCTACACTTTTTTTTGTAACTCCCTATATAGAAGGAATCTTCAGTGAAAGTCCATAATCTCTTAGAACCCTTCTCAGTCTCTACTCTAGTTGGTGACCCAGTAATAACTAGACATGTATACATAAATTTCCCTGTCATAGTTTCTAGAAATTTACCTTAGCAGGCCTTGTAGAGTTAGAAATGGGAGATATTGATATCAATCTAGGCATGTATTAGTTACATTCATGTTATGCCTCTGTCGATTGTAGAACTACGATCATTCGGTTTCAGTTTCCAAGAGAGCCAGTCTTAGAGTGGAAGGATAGTAGCTAAGTGCTTGTAGGTCGATCTATCTCTTACTTTAAGGCCAGTAAAATAATTTCCAAAGGGTATATCTATCATCTTTTTCAGGTTAAGGATCCAAACTATGAAACCCTAATTCTTGAGTCAGTCCCAGTCATAAATGAGTTTCCAGAAGTATTTCCAAAAGATCTTCCCAGTGTTTCTCCGGAAAGGGAAATCAACTTCGCAAAAATATTTTCTTCCGGATACCCAACCTATTTTGATTCCTCCTTATATGATGTCTCAAGCTGAGCTTAAGGAATTGAAATAATAATTGAAAGACCTTCTAGATAAAGGCTTCATCAAACCTAGTACATCTTCATGGTGTGCTTCAGATTTGTTCGTGAAAAAGAAAGACGACTCTCTCAGAATGTGCATTGACTATCGTTAGTTGAACAAAGTCACAACTAAGAATAAATATCCTATCCTTAGGATTGGTGACTTGTTAAACCAACTTCAAGGTGCTAGTTGCTTTTCTAAGATAAACATCAGATCTAGCTATGAATTTCTAGTTATGTCTTTTGGACTAACAGATGTTCCTGCAACTTTTCTGGACTTAATGAACATGGTGTTTAAACAGTTTTTGGACTTGTTCGTCATTGTCTTCATTGATGATATCCTCATTTTCCTAAGGTGAGGAAGAGCATGCGACTCATCTGAGAGGTTTTTTGCAAACCCTCAAGGATCACCAGCTATTCACTAAGTTCAACAAATGTTAGTTTTGGTTATAGTCGGTCTCTTTCCTTAGCCATATAGTATCGAGCGAAGGGATCTGAGGGGATTCTCAGAAAATGGAGGCACTACTTCACTGGCCCAGGCCCACCTCTCCGACTGATATCAGGAGCTTCTTGGGTTTGGCCAGTTACTACATGAAGTTTGTTATGGATTTTCATCCATAGCTTAGCCATTGACCAAGTTTAATTAGAAGAAGGTCAAGTTTCAATGGTCAGATGAGTGGTTGACTACATCTCTTATCTTGACTCTATTAGATGGCTCAGATGGTGATCTGGTTTATTGTGATGCATCCAGGGTCGACTTAGGTTGTGTGTTAATGTATCAATGTAAGGCCATAACTTATGCTTCTAGAACACTTAAGGTCGATGAGAAGAACTACCCGACTCATGACCTCGATCTTGAATATGAAGTGTTTGCCGCAAAGATTTAGAGACACTACTTGAATGGTGTTAATGTTGATGTGTTCACAGATCATAGAAACCTCCAATATGTGTTTACCTAGAAAGAGTTAAATCTTCGTCATATGAGATTTCTTAAATGCCTCAAACACTATGACATGAATATGCTCTACCATATGAGAAAGGACAATGTAGTGGCTGACGCCCTCAGTAGACTAATGAGTCCGAGATTTTGACTCATTTAGGACTTTGTTTTGATACTTTAAGTGTCCTCAATTGCCTAATTTATGCTCTAAACTAGTGTTAAAGTGTTGATTTGTAGTTATGAAGGCTAAGGAGCAAGGCAAGGACACTACTAGGCAAAAAGGAGCAAACAAGCTGAAAAAGTGAAGAAAAGCGACCTTGGTGATCGCCAAGACCACTTGGCGGTTTGCCGAGCGGCTCTTTAGCTCGCCCAGAGTTTAAGCGGGCCAGCCCTAAGGAAGAATGAATTTGGCAACAGGAATGGGCAGTCGACGAATCGCCGAACGACTCCACGACTACAACTTTGATCGCCTAAGTTTAGAGAATACTGAGGACTGATGACCAATGCAAATTGGCGATGAAAGGGAGTGAAGGGTAGATCACCGACCTTGTAGGCGAGGCTCGACTTACTTTGCCCAATGGCCTTTCAGGCCAAAAATTGGATAACTATAAATTGAAATTTTAAATGAAAAGTAAAGATTTATGATTCCCTGAGTTTGAGAGTTTAAGTTTTTCTCTGAGTTTTTGAGTTTCCATTGTAGACTTTGAAGCTTTTGAAGCGTGAATTTGAGGATTTGCAAGTGGGTTTTGGAATTTATTCAATTTAGACCATTGAAGAGACTTGGAAGCTTTTACCCAGCTCATGGCTAATATAATTGGTAATTGTTTCTCTCTTTTAATGATATGTAGCTAAAACCCCAATTATTGGGGTGTGATCATGTTATTATTGGCTTAATTAGCTTATAGTTATTGTTGTTTAATGATTTAAATGTTGTTTTAATGTGGGTTTGATTGATAACTGAGCAGTAATTCATGAATTGTAGTTGCGAATACAATTTTAGCTTAGTGTTTTGGGCTTGCTTGAGTGAGAGGTTCTAAAGCCAAGGTTATCGATTGATGATTTTAGCATCTGGGTCGTTATGGGTTTAGCTCGAGAGAGTGAATTTTGACATATTCCTACCTATCTAGCTTGAGAGAGTAGCTAAATTAAGGTTCGAGAGAACTCGCCTGAACCGTAATAGTTGTTCGAGAGAAAGTTATATTGCACTTATAGTTTGCCTACCTACAATGATTTAGCAAATTATTGTTAAACTTCTATTACCCATATAGAACAATTAGCCTAGAATCGATCACATCCTGAGAATTTCTTTTAATATTATTGAAACCATTTGTTTTCGTATTTGTTTTAGTTGTTAATTGACAAACCAATCCCCCCATCTGACATTTGTTGTCACCCATTTCAATTTTAACTAAATTATTTCGATAATTTCTATTCCTACCACCTATTAGATTACATTTGTGACTTCGTAACTAAATTCGAACTTGTACCGCACCCTATGGGTTTGACCCTAACATTTTGTTGGGTTTTATACTAGATTATGATCGGCCATACCTAGTATTGGATGAGGTGTGGTTGAGCATTTATCACAGACTATCTATGGGTAGTGTGGCACATGTTGAGAAATTAAAGAAAGAATTAGCCAAATATGTTCACCGGCTTGCTTGCTTAAGAGTTTGCCTTGTGGACACGTCAGATAGTGGTGTAATAGTTTAGAATGGGTCAAAATCTTCATTGGTTGTGAAGGTTAAGGAAAAACAGGAGAGTGATCCTATATTACTTCAGTTGAAAGGTACAGTTCATCACCAGAGAGTTGAGGCTTTCTCCCTAGGGAGAGATAATGTGCTTTGTTACTAGGGTTGCTTATGTGTTCCTTATATGTGTGAGTTGAGGAAGCAGATTCTTATAGAAGCCCATAAGCCACTGAGATATACCGTGATCAATGAGAAGTCTATTGGTGGAATGATACAAAGAGGGAAATCACATATTTTTTGGCTAAGTGTCCTAACTATCAACAGGTTAAAGTAGAACATCAGAAATTAGGAGGTGTGACTCAAGAGATTATCATTCCTACATGGAAGTGGGAAGTGATAAACATGAATTTCATTACGGGTTCACCTCGTACTCACAAATGGCATGACTCAATTTGGCTGATAGTGGACAGAGTCACTAACTCAACTCACTTCTTGGCTGTCAAGACTAAAGATTCAACTGAGGATTATGCTAGACTCTACATTAGCGAGATACCTAGGTTGCACGGGGTTCCCTTGTCTATTATCTCAGTTAGCACTACATCAAAATGATTTTTAGCAACAATTAATTAATGACAATAGCTCATTTGCAGCTAAATATGTAACTTTAGCGACAATAAGCAGTCTTTATATATGTCCCTGAAGCCTTAAGTGACATTAGATCAAACGACACTTAACTAATGCCGGTAAAGAATTTAGCACTCTTTAATAATGTGTATATTTGTTGTCGCTAAAAGTTGTTTTTGTTGTAGTGTAGAGGTCCCCCAATTTACATCTCATTTCTGGAAAGCATTTAAAAAAGGTCTTGGTACTTAGGTAAATATCAGTACAAAATTTCATCCACAGACGAATGGTCAGATAGAGTGTACCATTCAAACCATAGAGAACATGTTGAGAGCTTGCGTGATCGATTTCAATGGTTATTGGGATGATCACCTACCTCTCATAAAGTTCTGTTACAATAACAACTTCCATTCCAGTATTTAGATGGCCCCTTATGAGGCACTATATGGGTATAGATGCAGGTGCCAGATTGGTTGGTTAGAAGTAGGTTAGGCAGCCTTGGTTGGGCCAGATTTGTTTTATATGGCTATAGAGAAAGTTCAGCTAATCAGAGATAGACTAGAGATAGATCAGATTCGTAAAAATTCATATGCAGAGGTCAGAAGAAAGGACTTAGAGTTAGAAATTGATGATTGGATTTTCCTGAAGCTGTCACCTATGAAAGGGTGATGATATATGGAAAGAAAGGAAAGCTCAGTCCTAGGTATGTAGATCCTTACAGAATCCTCAAAAGGGTTGGTAAGGTGCCTTATGAGATAGAATTGCTAATAGAACTACTAGCGGTTCGTCCAATCTTTCGCCTTTCCTTGTTGATGAAATGTGTGGGTTATCCAACATCGATAGTATCTTTAGAGAGGGTAGTTGTAAAGGATAGCCTCACCTTTGAAGAGGTTCCAGTTGAAATTCTTGACTGTCAGGTTCATAGGTTGAGAAATAAGGAAGTCGCTTCATTAAAAGTTTTTGGAGGAATTAGTCCATAGAGGGAACTACTTAGGAAGTAAAAGCAACCATGATGGCAAAGTATCTGTAACACCCCGTATCCGAAAATAGACCAGATTGCAGATTTTTGGTGTTTCAGGTGGCACTCACGGGCACCATCCACAGACCGTAGGAGAACCCACGGTTCATCTTGCAGGTCCATGGTTCGTGTCTGCAACCTCCCCCAGAACTCAGCCAGAAATTCGGCCAAGTGTGGACCCACGGCCTGACCTACGGTCTGTAGGTCAGGTAACGGACCGTGGTTCGTGTCCGTGGATCGATTCCCCTAAAGCCCAGCTTCAGTCTTGATTGACGGTTGACCAGCATGGACTGTTATTCGATGCACGGTCCATAGGTCTGACCGTTAGTAAGGGTTAGCAGCCGGTTAGATGAAAATTATTGATGGGTCAACTTCAGATGGTCATAACTCTTAGCACAAAATGAATTGTGTGTCCCATAACCTATGGTAAGATAGATAATTGAATCCTCTTTCCAACATCACCGAGTTTTCTGAATTCCGACCTCCGAGTAAAAGGTGATGCTTGTTTTAGTGAAGCCTTATTGGGCAGACTCGACCGACGGCCCGTTAGTCCAATCCGTCGCTCACTCCGACAGCAGTTAAGTCAGGGGTCTTTTGGTCTTTTCCTATTTCATTTAACCCCTAAGATACGTTGTTTAGATCCTAAATCATGAGGTTTTAATCAATTTAAGCCTATAAACAAAACTAGAACTTACCTAAGTCAAATCATTAATCAAAACTTAGAAAATTAGAATCAAGAGAGGAGAAAAAGGTCAAGAACCCTAGTTCAAGAACGCAGCAAGGTCCATCAGTTCCAGCCTCGAAATTGAAAGATTTCTCCGTGGAATTCGTCACCAGGTATGTGGGATTTCACTAGTGGGTTCCTTTCACCCATTAGGTCCCTAGAATTCAGTCAGATTCTTGATTCCATGATTATGAACAGACCTAGGATTTTTAGAATTTCAACAGATCATCATGAATTAGTTATTTAAATGTTCCAAATCAGATTATCATGTTATTTCTCAGTTTATTGCATGAATTCCAGAACCCTAGCTATGTATTTCTTTAGTTCTTGAATTACACATGCTAGGTCAGATAT
>JAJOOR010035156.1:0-22152 GCA_036250505.1 Solanum acaule | reverse complement strand
ATATATGACCCTCCAAAGTAGACCCTCGAAAAAGGCTTCACTTGGAAATTTCGGATTTTGATACGGTTGCTCTAAAATTTGGGTTAGACCCATTTCCCACTCAATTTGACCCCCTAAACAAGAATATGATGTCGGATTTTTGAAAAATGAAATGGATTTTTTTTATTTTTTATATATAGCTAAACAAGTTTTCGGTAACTTCCGAAGCACATTTTTAAGAACTTTTTGGGTCATTTCATAAGGTTTCTTGAATGTTAGAAATTATTGGGTTTTAGATGTTAGAATGATCCAAATAAGATTATCATGTTATTTCTCAGTTTCCCGTATGATAATCAAAACCCTAGGTGTGTATGTTAGTTCATGAATTATTCATGCTTGGTCAGATCATTCAGATTATTCAGCTATACACATGCTTCAGTACTTCGACATTTCACTAATAATATTGCTTATTTATATTCTAATTGGGAGAAGCTTAATACCGAGTGGACTAGGGTCAGTCACCCTCAAGTCCCAGAACTACGTGCCCCGTAGGTTGTAAGTTCCCTCTATGGGAATCATTTTAGTGATCACGTCAGTCATACCTCTATACCTTTGGCCGGGTATATTGGGTCCTCTCGATGGGGCGTATACATCGGACTCCACATTTAGCTCATGTGGTTTTATGTCGGTTATTAGTAGCTTCCTTACAGTCAAATTTTATTGCATTGACAATGCTATCAGTTTTAGTTCAGATTTCAGATTCCACATGTTCTAAACTTGGTCATTGCATTTAGTTATTTCATGATCAGTATTCTCAGTTTAGTATCATGCTTATCTCATATCATTGCTCAGTTATTATGCTTTGGTTCAATTATGTTATTGTTCAGCTTTACTCTATCTTGCATGCTCAGTACCTTTCAAGTATTGACGCATACTCTGCGCTACATCTTCTTGTGATGTAGGTTCAGGTTCTCAGCTTCCACATCATGCATAGATCGGTTCTCGATCATCCGTTCAGCAACATCAGTGTTGAGTCCTCATTCTTCGAGGACAGTTGACAGTATTGTCTTTATTTGTTTTTAGTTTAAGTTTCAGTTTTTGCTAGATTTAGCTGGGGCATGTCCCAGCACTTCTAGTCAGTTAGAGGCTATTTTCAGACATAGTTAGTTTCAACTATAGTGTTATAGTTTGACTTTTCAGTTGTTTTTTAAACTCTAAGTTTCATATATTCAGATTTAGTATATGGGTATTCCCCATCATTTTAGTTTACATGATGATTTAGCTTCCGCATAGTATTTATTTACTTCAGTTTATTTAGTAAGTTTATGATATGCCAGTAAGGTTAGCTTGGGGACATTCGTGATCCGAGGTCCCGTGTCTGCGTCCTGGGGGTAGCATCGAGGCTTGACAAACTTGGTATCAGAGCACTAGGTTTAAGATTCCTAGGATGTCTGAAAAGCTGCACTAAGTAGAGTCCATTGCATGGGTGTGAAGTGCACCACATCTAATGAGAGGGAGGCTACGAAGTGTTTTAAGAAAAAATCATTTTCTCATTACTCTTATCGTGTGTAAGGTATGATCTAGTTCTTCGTTCTAAATCATCTATTATGCACTTTCAGATCATGCCTCCTCGTAGAGCTTATGGAAGGAATGCGAATGCATGCAATGCTAACGTAGCTCCTCTAGTCCCAGATCATGCAGTTTCAAATGTTGAGTTTCGGAACGCCATTCAACTTTTGACTTAGAGTGTGACGAACCAGAATAATCAGGAGACTCCAGTTCCTATAAATGATAGTGGTGGATCGGTGGCAGTCAGGGTTCGAGATTTTGTAAGGATGAATCCGCCAGAGTTCTTAGGATCGCAGATTGGTGAGGATCCCCAAAACATCATAGATAAGGTGAAGAAGATCTTTGGAGTGATGCAAGTGACAGGTAATGATAGGGTAGAGTTGGCATCCTATCAGCTAAAGGATGTAGCTCATATCTGATATACTCAATGGAAAGAGAACAGGGGTACAGATGCAGCTCCTTTCACTTGGGAATGCTTTAGTGAAACCTTTTTGGACATGTTCTTTCAAAGAGAGTTGAGGTAGGCAAGAACTCAGGAGTTTATCAATTTGAGGCAGGGTTCTATGACAGTCCAAGAGTATAAACTTAAGTTCACCCAACTATCCAGGTATGCTCCTCACATGGTGGCCGATTCCAGGGCTCAAATGAACAAGTTTATGTATGGGGTATCCAATCTAGTGAAAACTGAGTGTAGGAATGCTATGGTGGTGGAAAATGAGAACATCCATTGGCTCATGACTCATGCTCAATAGGTTGAGGGATATAATCTTAGGGAACATGCTAAGGAGAATAAGAAGGCTAGAATAGGAAACTATGAGTATTCTCAACAGAAATCAGCTGGTGGAAATCCCTCGCAGTTTTAGCAAAAGTCTCCAGCTTCATCAGCTAGTGTTCCATCCTCCAAGTTCCAAAATGATCAGAAAGGCAGGGGATCAGACTCTAAGTCGCATGGGACTGCTTTAGGCACCAGAACCTACCCAACTTGTCCAAAGTATGTTAAGAACTATCTGAGCGAGTGTCTTGCCGGAAAGGAAGTATGCTTTGGGTGTGGTCTGTCTGGTCACAGGTTGAAAGATTATCCTTCTAAAAAGGGTAAAAAAGGCAATAATGGTAGAGATTAGTCCAGAACTTCAGTAGCACCAATAGGTTACCTAACCCAGCAGGGTAACTCATCTGGTACAGTTGTCGGTCAATGCCAAAATAAGTTGTATCCTCTCCAGACTCGCTAGGATCAGGAAGATTCTCGTGATGTAGTCACTGGTACATTACGAATCTTTGACTTAGATGTTTATGCATTGTTAGATCTAGGGGCTAGTCTTTCCTTTGTAACTCTGTATATAGCAAACAACTTCAATGTTAGTCCAGAAACTCTCTTAGAACCATTCTCAGTCTCTACTCCAATCGGTGACTAGTTATGGCTGGACGGGTATACAGAAATTGCCCTGTCACAGTCTCTCAGAAAGTCACCTCAGCAGATCTTGTAGAGTTAGCAATGGTAGACTTCGATATCATTCTAGTCATGGATTGGTTCCATTCCTATTATGCCTTAGTCAATTGCAGAATAAACATCGTCCATTTTCAGTTTCCAGACGAGCCAATCCTAGAACGGAAGGGTAGTAGCTTGGCGCATATGGGTCGATTTATTTCTTACCTGAAGGCTTGAAGGATGATCTCTAAGGGTTATCTCTATCATCTAGTTCTGGTTAAGGATTCAAGCTCCGAAACCCCAACTCTTGAGTTAGTTCTAGTAGTTAATGAGTTTCCAAAAATGTTTCCAGAAGATCTTCCCGGAGTTCCTCCCTAGAGGGAAATTGACTTTGGAATTGATCTCCTTCCAAATACCTAGCCTATTTCTATTCATCCTTACAAAATGGCTCCAACTGAGGAATTGAAAGAGCAGTCGAAAGACCTTCTAGATAAGGGCTTCATCAGACCCAGTATTTCCCCATAGGGTGCACCAGTATTGTTCTTAAAGAACAAAGATGGTTCTCTCAAAATGTGCATTGACTATAGGAAGTTGAACAAAGTCACAATCAAGAATAAGTATCCCATCCCCCGGATTGATGGCTTGTTTGACCAACTTCAGGGTGCTAGTCATTTTTCAAAGATAGATCTCAGATTCGGTTATCATCAACTCAGAGTCAGAGATATTCACATCCCAAAAATAGCCTTCAGAACTCGGTATGGTCATTATGAATTTGTAGTTATATCATTTGGACTAACCAATGCTTCTGTAGCTTTCATGGATCTGATGAACATAGTATTCAAGCAGTATTTGGACTTGTTAGTTATCGTCTTTATTGATGATATCTTCATTTACTCTAGGAATGAGAAAGAACATGTGAATCATTTGAGGGTTGTTCTACAAACTCGCAAAGATCGCCAGTTATTCACTAAGTTTAGCAAATGTGAGTTTTTGTTGCAATTCGTCACTTTCCTTTGGCATATTGTGTCTAGTGAAGGGATCCGAGTGGATTCTCAAAATATAGAATCAATGAAACAGTGGCATACACCTACCTCTCCTACAAATATCAGATGTTTCTTGGGTTTGGCAGGTTATTACAGAAGGTTCGTGGAAGGATTTTCATCCATAGCGTCTCCATTGACTAAGTTGACTCAGAAAAAGGTCAAGTTTCAGTGGTCAGATGATTCTGAGAAAAGCTTTGCAGAACTGAAAACTAGGTTGACTACAGCTCCGATTTTGACTCCACCATAGGGTTCAAACGGTTATGTGATCTATTGTGATGCATCCAGAGTCGGCCTAGGTTGTGTGTTGATTCAGCGAGGTAAGGTTATATCTTATGCTTCTAGACAGCTTCAGGTGCATGAGAAGAACTATCCAACTCATGACCTCGAGCTTGTAGCAATGGTGTTTGCACTTAAGCTTTTGAGACATTACTTGTATGGTGTTCATGTAGATGTGTTCGCAGACCAAAAGATCCTTCAAAATGTGTTCACCCAGAAAGAGTTGAATCTTCGCCAGAGGAGATGGCTAGAGTTCCTCAGGGATTACGATATGAGTGTGCATTACCATCCTGGTAAGGCCAATGTAGTAGCATATGCTCTTAGTAGATTATCTATGGGTAGTGTAGCACATGTTGAGGAAGAAAGAAAGAAACTATAAAAAGGATGTTCATAGACTTGCTCTCTTAGGAGTTCTTCTTATGAGCATATCATATAGTGGTGTAACAGTTCAGAATGGGTCAGAATCTTCATTGGTAGCGGAGGTTAAGAAAAAGCAAGGAAGTGATCTGATATTGCTTTAACTAAAGGGTGCAGTCCATCAACAGAGAGTTGAGGTTTTCTCCCAAGGGGGAGATGGTGCGCTTCGCTATCAGGGTCGATTATGTGTTCCTAAGGTGGGTGAGTTGAGACAACAGATTCTTACAGAAGCCCAAAATTCCAAATATACTATTCATCCAGGCGCCACTAAGATGTATCGTGATCTGCAGGGAGTCTTTTGGTGGAATGGTATGAAAAAGGATATAACGGATTTTGTGGCTAAGTGCCCTAATTGCCAGCAAGTGAAAGTAGAACATCAGAAACGAGGAGGTCTGACTGAAGAGATCAACATTCCTACTTGGAAGTGGGAAGTGATCAACATGGACTTCATTAAAGGCTTACCTCGTACTCGCAGACAGCACGACTCCATTTGGGTGATAGTTGATAGAGTCATTAAGTTTGCGCACTTTTTGGATGTGAAGACTACACATTCGGCGAAGGACTACGCCAAGATTTACATTAATGAGATAGTTAGGTTGCATGGGGTTCCTTTATCTATCATCTCAGATAGAGGTCCTCAGTTTACCTCTCATTTCTGGAAGTCATTTCAAAAAGGTTTTGGTACTCTAGTAAATCTTAGCACAACATTTCATCCACAAACGGATGGGGAGACAAAGGGTACCGTTCAGACCTTGTAGGACATGTTAAGAGCTTGTGTGATCGATTTCAAGGGTAGTTGGGATGATCACCTTCCTCTTATTGAGTTCACCTACAATAATAGTTACCATTCCAACATTCAGATGTCCCCTTATGAGGCATTGTATGGGCGTAGAACTAGATCTCCAGTTGGTTGGTTTGAAGTAGGTGAAGCAGCCTAGATAAGGTCAGATTCAGTTCATGATGCTATGGAGAAAGTGAAACTCATTAGAGATAGACTTAAGACAGCCAGAGTCGCCAAAAGTCCTATGCAGATGTAAGGACAAGGGAATTAGAGTTCCAAGTTGATGATTGGGTTTTTCTGAAAGTGTCACCTATGAAGGGGGTGATGAGATTTGGCAAGAAAGGAAAGCTCAGTCCTATATATGTAGGTCCTTACAAGATTTTGAAAAGGGTTAGTTAAGTGGATTTTGAGTTAGAGTTGCCAACAGAACTAGCAGCAGTGCATCCAATTTTTCACGTTTCATTATTGAAGAAGTGTGTGGGTGATCCAGCATCTATTATACCTTTCGAAAGTGTGGCTGTGAAGGATAGTCTCACTTATGAAGAGGTACCAGTTGAAATCCTTCAACGTCAAGTTTGAAGGTTGAGAAATAAATAAGTCCGTTCAGTTAAGGTTTTGTGGAGGAGTCAGTCCGTAGAGGGAGCTACTTGGGAAGCAGAAGAAACCATAAAGGCTAAGTATCCACATCTCTTTCCTTCTGATTCCATTCCACCTTGAGGTAATAGTTCCTCGTCAGTTTTTCAGTCATTCATGCGCAGATTCAATCTTAGTATCTTGTTCCTTCAGTTTGTACTTGCATTTTCAGCGTATTTGCATGTTCTTAGAACTTAGTTCAGTTAAAGATCAATTTTCAGTGTTTAGTGGTAGAGTTTACCGCTCTTTCCCTCCATCTCCAGCTAGTTTAGTCTTCATTCGAGGACGAATGTTTGCAAGGAGGAGATAATGTAACACCCCGCATTCAAAAACAGGCCAATTGCAGATTTCTGAAGTTGCAGGTAGCACCGACGGGCGCCACCCACAGACTGTAGGGTGACCCACATCCCGTGCTGGTGGTCCGTGGTTCACCACTTGCGACCTATCCCCAAAAAATCCAAAAAAAATTGGCCAAGTGTCGACCCACGGCCGGATCTACGAACCGTATACCAGACCACGGACCGTGGTCTTGGTCAGTGGATTAAGGCCCCAGATTTTAGCCCCAGATGATGATCAACGGTTGACTAGCATGGACCGTTCGTAGATCCACGGTTCGTGGGTTTGGTTCGTCGGTTGGTCCCGACAGCAAAACAAGGTTGTTTAACCCCTAAACTACGTGGTTTTGGTCAGTTTTAGCCTAGTAAACTAATTAGAATCTACCTTAGTCATTTTTTTCTCAAAATAATCGATAAAACTTAGAACCAGAGAGGAGAAAGAATCGACCAGAGCTTTCCAAGAACGCATCAAGGTTTCCTTCAGCTCCAGCCCTGAAATCGAAAGATTTCTCCATGGAATTCATCACCACGTATGTGGGATTTCACTAGTGGGTTCCTTTCACCCATTAGGTCCCTAGATTTCAGTCAGAATCTTGATTCCCTTGATATTATCTAGACCTAGGGTTTCTTGAATGTTAGAAATTGTTGGGTTACAGATGTTAGAATGATCCAAATCAGATTATCATGTTATTGCTTAGTTTCCCGTATGATATTCCGAACCCTAGTTGTATATATTCGTTAGTTCATGAATTATGCATGCTAGGTCAGATTATTCAGATTATTCAGATATACACATGCTTCAGTTTACGAGTGTCACATTATCAGTCATAATTGTTACATTCTCAGAGTTTGCATATCAGTAATTGAGCTATCCAGTACTTCAACATTTTAATAATAACATTGCTTATTTACATACTATTTGGGAGAAGCTTAATACCGAGTTGACTAGGGTCAGTCACCCTCAACTCCCTGAACTACGTGCTCCATAGGTTGTAAGTCCCCTCTATAGGCATCATTTTAGTGATCACACCAGTCATGCCTCTATACCATTGGCCGGGTCTATTGGGTCCTCTCAATGGGGAGTATACATCAGATTCCACATTTAGCACATGTGGTTTTATGTCGGTTATTAGTAGCTCCCTTATAGTTAGATTCTATTGCATTGACCATGTTATCAGTTTTAGTTCATATTTTAGATTCAGCATGTTATAAACTTGGTCATTACGTTCAATTATTTCATGATAATATTCTCAGTTTAGTATCATGCTTATCTCATATATTGCTCAGATATTATGCTTTGGTTCTGTTATTATATTGTTCAGCTTTACTCTATCATGCATGCTCAGTACCTTTCAAGTACTGACGCATACTCTACGCTATATCTTCTCGGGATGTAGGTTAAGGTTCTCAGCTTCCAGATCACCCATAGATTGATTCCCGATCCTCAGTTCTGCAGCATCAGTGGTGCGTCCTCATTCTTCGAGGACGGTTGACATGATTGTATTTTTTTTTTTTAGTTTTAGTTTCAATGTTTACTAGATTTAGCTGGGGCATGTCCCAACACTTCTAGTCAGTTAGAGGCTATTTTCAGACATAGTTAGATTCAACTACAGTGTTAGAGTTTGACTTTACAGTTGTTGTTTACTTTTAGTTTCATATATTCAAATTTAGTACGTGGGTATTCCCTATCATTTCACTTTACATGATGATTTAGCTTCCGCACAATATTTCTTTACTTCAGTTTATTTAGTATGCTTATGATATGCAAGTAGGGTTAGGTTGGGGTCATTCGTGATCATAGGTCCCGCGTCCACGTCCTGGGGGTAGGTTCGGGGCGTGACAGTAATAGTAAAAACAATTGGGTGGATGATGCCACCAACTCAATATGAAGCTTTGATTATCAAGTACTGCAATTAAACTTAAAAATAGGCGAAATCAAGAGTTAACAAGCAATCTAGTGGTGCGGGGATTGGAAATCGATATCACATAGGGTAATTGTACTTCTCTATAGTGATGAATATTCATGAATAGGTTATGTAATCCTCATTGATGTTAATCATCTTTCGATCTCAAAACATCTATACATAGAATCTCCTCTCGATCTCATCTATATGCCAATCCTAAACATCCCAATACATTACTCTATTCTCTCTTTAAAGAACAAGACAAATATATCCGACATAACCTCTCTTTCAAACATGTTACCGACATCAAACCAAAATTGCTAGTATTGAACTAATTAGCCACTCCAATCAATCTCTTTCGAGCATCAACCAGAGATTAAAAGTAGGAATTAAGTTTCCAACCTTAAGCCTTGAGTTAACCTCATGGTAACTAGACCAAATTCATATATGAACAACAACAAAGTAGAGCGTAGCACAATACCCACTATATTAAATCAACACCCAACCCCATTTGAGCACTGTAGATCTTGGGGTTTTATCCACCCATCACGAAGAGCAAAGAGAGTATACCTTCCATGAAAGAAGCCACGGGTAACATGATATCAAACATTTAAAAATAAACCCACTTTGGATTCAACATTAATTTATCAATTTCAAACTCAACATTCTAAAACCCTAAGAGCTAGAAAAGTGTTCTTCAAAGGTAAACTGTTCTTAGACTCTCTCAAAAGAACTAAAGAACTTTTTCAACTTTCTAAAATCTGTATCCTTTAGGATATTTATACTAAACCAAAATTTGGCCCAAAATCCATTTTTGACTAACTCAGCGACATTAGTCAAGCTCGCCAAACCTTCTCGGCGAATCACCTTTCACTTCTCAATTCGCCTTATGATGCTCTAGGCTACATGTGTTTAAGCCTCAGTTGGCAAACTGAATTTAATAAAACTTTCACGTTCAGTGAATCGCGGAGTACCACCTTAGTTTACCTTTCAATGAGTAAATCTTTGCTTTGCACACTATCGCTTTGGATTGTCCATCAGGATTATTGTTCACATTCGGTGCATTATCGTGTCTACTGGAGTCTTCCGACCTTATTTGATTGACACAAGTGCTATGCACTGTCAATTTGGGTGAGGTCGTGCTCTGTTGGCGATCTTCCCATCATGTTAGGCAATCAACACTGTTTACTTTGCACTTCTTTTTGTAGTTTTGACTATTCTTTCAAACATCAGTCCTTGACTTTTCCAATTGCCTTCATAGCAGCAAATCATCACCATTCTATTAAAATAGGACAAAATTAGGCATTGAGGGCATTAATTATTGAGCTAAATGAACCTTAAGTTAGTACAAATCTACCCCTCATAGGCACCCCCAACTTAAAATTTTGTTTGTCCTCAAGTAAATCTAGAACACAAAAAGCTCAATAAGAGTGTCTACAACAGTACTTAATGAGACCTAACATGCAAGCACCAAATCAAAACTACTCTCAATAAAATGTCACCATCAATCATGATCAGCAAGCTTCTAATGCTAACTAGCTATTATCAAAACAAGCTCAATATCACTTTAGCTTCTTGGAAAATGCAAGAACATATTTCAACAAATGCATTCAAATTGCCCTCACATCAAGAACGATTCCATGCTCTCACAAAGATAATCAATAAAAGTATAAGGAATCAATGCAACACTCGCTATCTCAAAACAGAAACACATGCAAGTTGTGTCCCATAGGTTTGCCCATATTTTTCAATCATCACATAATCTAGTTCATGCAATATCTCAACGACCTTTTAGGCATGTAATGGGACTGAGGTCAAAGTATGGTAAATTTGGATTCGTGACTTTACCTTTTCAAAGCAATGTTGAATCATCGTAGCCTCTTCTCAAGTTCATTTCCTTCTTTTTCATTTGAGAACTCAACCCTTGACTTTTCATTAAACTTATTTGGACTCCCCTTTTATTTCATTCACTTATCTTTTTTTCTTTTCATTTGTTTCAAGGCATTTTCTTCACAATGATATTATTATTTTTTATAAGGAGTGGTTCCTTCTTTTTTGTAACACTTTCAAAGTTGATTATCATTTCATCTTTTTTTTTCCTTTACTTGGCTTTCCTTCTTCCTTCCTTTCCACACCCCCAACTTAGGATATTGGCGTAAGTTGGCTATTCAAACATCAAAATGCTTCAAAAAGGATTTTTGTTGAGAATGTTGGGATAATTTGGTTCAAGATGCTTTCTTTTGGTTGTCAACAAATAGGTTAAGCTCAAATGATACCAAAATGGATTTACACACTGACAAGGTAGTCACAAAGGATTATTGACACTTTGGTTCCATTTTTAAAATATTGCCTAATATCATGTCCTGCATTCACCAAGATCAAAACAATTGGGCTAACAAGGCAAATTCTAGGGCTCCACATGCATGCTTTCAAGTAAGATCTCACCACACATGGCACTTCGAAATACACTCATTTAGCACATCCTGTAAATATCAAAAGCATACATGTGATGTTCATTGCAAGGCTCACATCGAAACACATCTAGTCAACAAAATATTCAAAGAGTTCGATCAATACTGAAACCTTATCAATTTAATTCTCGCAACACCAACACTATACATTATGCTCATCATGAGTACTATTCAATATATCGATATTGGACACAATCTATCCTCTAATTGTTATCAATGAAAAATTTACGTATTGCACGATATTAAACTCATAAGGGGGAGAGAAATGGCAACATCAAGAGAGAATGAAACAAAAGTAAAGAAACAAGATCATTTCAATGAGTCTTTCTGCATCTTATTTTTCTGAAATTCTTCTTGAATCGTTCTAACTTATTTTGGTATGTTTGCAGTTATGGCTAGAACTAACTTAGACATGCCGCCCTGCAAAAGAGCACGAGATATAGTATTCAATGAGGGGGAAGCTACCCCTTCTAAAAAGGGAAGGAAGGAACCTCCAAAGGGAGCAAAAGGAAAGGGCAAGAAGCCCGTATCTGAGGTTTCGGTGTACAACTCCGGCAGCGAGGGAGAATCCTTTGATTCCCAAGCTACTTTTTCTGAGTCAGAGGACGACCAACCTCTATAGTCCCGGTGGACAGAAATTCATGCTATGACTCGCCAAGATTCGTCGAGAGTTCCAGAGGTCACCCCACCTGTTGCTGATACAGTGCCAGCTCTGACACTGATTGTGATTCCAGCAACACTAATTCAAGTCCTCCTCCCTAGCTACTCAACAGACTAAAGGCCAACGAGTAGAGGACGATTCTCGAGGAGAAACGGCTATCCACAGAGGGCATAGTGGGTATATATTCCACCATGAGGGACACTCTCCAATTTCACCAATTCGAGCAGTTCACTCCACCCTGAGATACCTATATTCCTACATGGGTTCGGGAGTTCTACGCAACATATGGTGACTTGGTATCGAAAGGCAAGAAGACGGCCAACACTTTCAGACTGGTAGAGTCCGTCATGGTGCGAGGAACCGTAGTGAGATACAGCCATGATCATATCAATGTTGTATTTGATAGAGGGTTAGTCTATTACTACCCAAATTTGGGTTCCACTACGACACCCTTGGATGATCTCAAGGGATGACTTGTCCCCCTCATCTCTAACACCACCTCGAGATGGATTGAGGCAAGAACTCTGATTGAGAAGGAGCTGGATATAGCCGCGCGATACTAGTTTGGATTCATCGACAGCTCCATCATGTCATCCCAAAATGAGTCCATCCTCCGCCATTCTAAGGCGGCATGCATTCGGTCAATCATATATCGGAGGAGCATCAACTTAGGACTCATCATAAAGTAGGAGATGGCCATGGGGGCCAAGCAGAGCGAGATGTCCCTTATATTCCCGGTCTTGATTACAGAGTTATGTCGGCGTGCTGGAGTTTCTCATGATGAGAAGATGGATATCGAGTTCACTCCCACATCCTCCACAAACATTCGGCGTATAAAGGCAGAGTACACTCGATAAGAGGTAGACAGGAGGAGAGTAGATCTGGTGAACTCATCCTCGAAGGTTGATGTTGAGCCAATACATGTAGAGGTATATTTGCCTACTCCGGCCTCCAGGTACACCTGCTTCCACTTCCTCCCAGGCTCTCAGTGCTTCCACTACTTCCCAGCCCACCAGGATTACTCAGGCCATGATCCTGAAGATGGGCCACTTATCCCATTTTGCGGATGAGGGCTACCTAGTTGGAGGCTGCAGTACCTTGGATGATTGAGAGTGCCATCCTAGCTGCATTGACACCCATCTAAGTATCTATTGACACTATCACGATGAGAGTAGAGACTTGTGAGAGTCGATAGGGGGATACTTCAAAGGTGACGGCTTTGAAAGCTGAGGTTGCTAGTTTGAGAAAGGATGTGGGATACTTGAAGTCCACAGACTTCACTTCACTTTTGGAGGCAGCTGATGATGTGGATGCCCCTGTTAGTTCTGAGATTCCACCGGTCACTACCGGAGATGTGTCGATGGTTGAAGTGGCAGCCGATGAGTCAGAGGCAGAGATAGATGAAGAGAAGCTAGAGGTGCGAGAGGAGAACATCTATAGAGACTTGCCAAATCTTGATGATACGATTGTACAGTCGGTGATTTATACATCGCTAACATAGACATCCATGGCAGGACCTAGTAAAGCTAGCAGTGCTGATGTTGCACCGGCACTGATGCCCCGACAAATGGAGCGACTGTGTAGACAGGACCCCTTCTTTACCTCCCTCTCTTTCATGTTTTATTGATGTTTTAGTATTTTGTTGCATTTGAGGACAACTATTTTTTATTTGTGGTGGGGTGACGTATTTCCTTACCTATCTCTTAGGATTATCATTTTGTATATACTATTGGGTTTTTGTGTTTCGATGTTTTGTTGTGGATGTTTGAGCTCATGGCTCCTTGTTTTTAATGGAAATGGTTTTGACGCTTCTAAAAAAAAATTTGCCACCTCTTGTTGTGTTTGATTGTGGTTGTTCTTATGCAAATTTGAGTATCGGTTATGATCAATACCGATGACTTGAATAGTCATCATAGTCGAACAAAAATGAATGTGCGGCTACGATGAGGCCAAATGATGTTGCATACACAATATGTGAACTTTTTGAATCTCGTTGTGACTAGATGGTTATCGAATGAAGTCTCTTGTGATGAACATTGCACACTAACAAAAGTGTGGAGTCTTGTTTGATATTGGTGTCAATGCCTTGTGTGATGAGCTTACCGTGAACCTTGTGTAATGACACCTAGAATTTGCCCCGTTTGTCCGGTTGACTAAGTGATGCAAGCTCTTGAAATGATCTTAGGCAACAATTTTGAAAAGTGAAACAAATTGACGATATACCTCTTTTGTGGCCAACCTTATGAGTGTGTGAACTTTGCTTGAACACCCTTTGAGCATTATCCTTTTGTTGGAAGAAACTTGATGAAATTGTAACTCCTCTTTATCCATTCACCCAAAATCCTCATGAAGTGTGGTTTGTTTGAATAGCTAACTTAGGCCAAAAGCCTAAGTTGCGGGTGTGGAGAAAAGAGAAGGTAAATCAAGAATTGCAAAGAAGTCCCCCTTTGTCCATGGTTATGAAAAAGATGGAACCCCTCCATACTAAACAAAAAGGGAAAAAAAAAGAAGAATGAGAAAAAAAAGAACGAAAAAGTTGTGAAAGTTGCATAAGAAATGGGGTGTTCGGTATTGCATGAGAAGTGAATAATGGGGTGAATTTTGAGCATAAGTGATAATGTGAAGAGAAGGAAATAAAGTTATGTTCATACCACATTTCATGAGGATAACATCCACTGAGCCTAAATGACCATACCTTTACACTCAGCCCCATTACAGGCCTTGAAAAGACCTTTTTGATCTTAAGTGAGCTGAAACGAAGGTTGACTTGAAAATAAGGGCAAACCTATGGGTGAAGTCATGCATGTGTTCATCTTTGTAAGTGTGAGAGTTGTATGTGATTCCGGAACTATACATTGTTGAACAACTGTGTGAATATGGAATCATATTTGGGTGAGGGCATTTGAGTACCTTTGTTGTGCTTGAACTTCCATTTGAAGCAAGTATTGTGAACTTGAGAATCTCTGATAATAGTGAGTCACAACTTGAATCATGGAGTGCACAATTAATCCTTGCATGAGTAAGTTGAGTCTTGTTGTGTGCATTCATGATTTAGTCTTTCGTAGCACTAGTTGAGACATCCTTTTTCAACTGCTGAACTTGAGTTTTACTTGAGGACAAGCAAAAGTTTAAGTTGGGGGTGTTGATGAGTCCGAGATTTGGACTCATTTAGGGCTTTATTTATATAGATTTAGTGTCCTCAAATGCTCATTTTTTGCCAATAACTGATGTAAAACCCTTGATTTCTGGGTATATAGATCGAGGAACAAAGCAAGGACACTAATTTGCAAAAGGGAACAAAGCGAACTGAAAGAATGAAGGAAAGAAAGCCTGGTGATCGCCAAGTCCACTTGGCGAGTCGCCGAATGACTATTTGATTGCCTAAAGTTCCAGTGTGCCAAGACCTGAAGGAAAGAACCAAGTTGGCGAGAGAAAGGAGCAGTCGGCAGATCACTGAGTAGTTCCATGATGCAGTGTCATATCGCCCAAAGTTACAGACCTTGAGGATGCTGAATGCCAAGGCAGAAGGATGATGGAAGTGACCAAAGGGCGGCTCGCAGAGTGGTTCGGTGAGCCAGACTTACTTCACAGAGTGACTCTTTGCAGCACATTTTTGACGACTATAAATAAATTTTTGAACATTTAGTATAGTATCAATTACTCTTTAGAACAAATTTTTATTAAGTTTTGAACTGCGAGACAAGTTTTCTTTAGCTTTGAAGAATTGAAGTTTTTCACTTTTGAGAAATTGGAAGTGGGTCTTTGAGATTCTTCAAATTGGAACATTGTAAAGACAAAATCAATCTTACCCAGTTGATGGAAACTCAATTTGGTAAAAATTTTTATCTTTTTATAATGACTAGCTAAAACCCCAATTCTTGGGGTGTGATTATGTAATTATAGGCGGATTTAGTTTATGGGTATTTCTAATTGTTAGTCTAAATGTTATTTAGAAGTAAGTTCAATCATTAATTGTGGTTTAATTTAAGAATTGTAGTTGCCAATGCAGTTCTACCCTTGTGATTTTGGCTTGCTCGAGAGAAAGGTTTTAAAACTAAGCTTATTGATTGATGGTCTGTGGGTATTGGGTTGACATGGGTTCAGCTCGAGAGAGTGAAAGCTCGAGAGAGTTAATGGACTAAAGTGTGGGCTATTTTTATTTTGCATGCTTGTTGATGTTCGAGAGAAATCAACTTGATTCGGGATAAATTGTTCGAGAAAAAGTTTATCTCCTCTATAGCCTAGCTTACTCACTAATATTTAGCTATTTTCTAATAGTTTCAATTACCCATTTGTGTATATTAGCCAATAATCGAATCACAACCCAAGAACCCGTCTCATTATTGTTATTTCATATTGATTGCCACTGTTTGTAGTTGATAATCAAAACCAAAACCCCTTTTATTTGACATACGTGTCACCCCCTGATTTGAATTATGTTATTTCAATCATTTTTATTCCTATGACTGATTTGATCACATGCGTACTTCCCAATTGACTCTGAAACACGTGTTGCTTCTTGTGGAATTCGACCCCAACTCATTTTGTTGGGTTATATACTGATTAATGACCGTTGATTCTTAGAATTGTATGAAGTGTCTTTGAAACGTCATTAATCAGCTACCAATGAAGATTCTGATCCATTCTGAACTATCACACAACCATCTGATGTATCCGTAAGGCAATCTCCTAAGCGAGCATGCCGGTGAACCTCTTTGGCTAACTCTTTCTTTTCTTCCTCAACAAGTGCTTCACTACCCCTAGATAGTCAGTTGAGAGCATTAGCTACTACATTGGCATTACCCGGATGGTAAAGCATATTCATGTCATAGTCTTTGAGGAATTCAAGACATCCCCTTTGACGAAGATTCAACTCTTTCTAGGTGAACACATACTGGAGGCTCTTATGATATGTGAACACATCTATGCGAACACCATACAAGTAATGTCTCCAAATCTATAGGGTGTATACTATAGCTACAAACTCGAGGTCGTGATTTGGGTAGTTCTTCTCATGGACCTTAAGCTATCTAGAAGCATAAGCTATGACCTTACCTCGCTGCATCAACACATAACCTAGACCGACCCTAGATGCATCACAATCTATCGCATACCCTTATGAACCATCTGGCAGGGTCAAGACAGGAGTTGTAGTCAACCTAGTATTTAGTTCTGTGAAGCTTTTCTCACACTCATCTAACCACTGAAATTTGACTTTCTTATGAGTCAACTTGTTCATGAAGAAGCTGTGGATGAAAATCCTTCAACAAATCTCCTCCAATAACCGGCCAAACCCAAGAAACTTCTGATATCTGCTTGAGAGGTGGGTCTGGGCTAGTGCTATACTACCTCAATATTCTGTGAATCCACTCGGATCCCTTTGTTGGATAACACATGACCAGGGAAAGTGATGGACTATAAACAAAAATCAGATTTGCTGAACTTAGCGAATAACTAGCAATCTTTGAGAGTTTGCAGAACAACTCTCAGATGAGTCGCATACTCCTCTTCATTCCTAGAGTAAATGAGGATATCATCAATGAAGATGATAACGAACAAGTCCAAATACTGCTTGAATACCTTGTTCATTATGTCCACGAAAGCTGCAGGAGCATTTGTTAGTCCAAATGACATAGCCACAAATTTGTAATGACCATACTGAGTTCTGAAGGCTGTTTTCGGGATGTCACTATATCTGACTCTAAGTTGATGATAGTTGGATCTAAGGACTATCTTAGAAAAACAACTAGCACCCTGAAGTTGGTCGAACAAGTCATTAATCCTGGGATATGATACTTATTCTTGATTGTGACTTTGTTCAACTGATGATAGTCGATGCACATCATGAGAGAACCATCTTTATTTTTCACGAACAACACTGGAGCACCCCATGGAGACATACTAGGTTTGATGAAGCCCTTATCTAGAAGGTCTTTCAAGTGTTCTATCAATTCCTTAAATTTAGCTGGAGCCCTTCTGTAATTAGGAATCAAAATAGGCTGGGTATCTGGAAGGAGATTAATTCTGAAGTCGATTTCCCTTTCAGGAAGATCTTTTGGAAACACTTTTGGAAACTCATTTACTACTGGGATTGACTCAAGAGTTAGGGTTTCGGAGTTTGAAACCTCAACCTGACCAAGATGATAGATATACCCCTTGGAAATAATCTTTCTGGCCTTAAGGTAAGAGATAAATTGACCCATAGGCACTAACCTACTACCCTTTCATTCTAAGACTAGGTCGTTTGGAAACTGCAACCGAACGATCCTAGTTCTACAATCGACTCAAGCATAACAAGAAAGTAACCAATCCATGCCTAGAATGATATCAAAATCTACCATTTCTAACTTTACAAGATCTGCTGAGGTGACTTTCTGAGAGACTGTGACAGGGCATTTTCTATATACCTGTCTAGCTATAACTGGGTCACCAACTATCATAGAGATTAAGAAGGGTTCTGAAAGAGTTTCTGGACTGACACTGAAGTTTACTGCTATATAAGGAGTTATAAAAGACAAAGTAGTCCTTAGATCTAACCATGCCTTAATATCTAGATGAAAGACTCGTAATGTACCAGTTACCACATCAGGAGAATCTTCATGGTCTTGGCGAGCCTGGAGAACATACAACCTGTTATGGCACTGACCGTCACCTGTACGAGATGAAACACCCTGCTGAGTTGGGCGACCTTCTGGAGCTGTAGATTGATCCCTATTATTGTTACCTCCTTGCCCACGCCTGGCTGAAGGGAAATACTTCAACCTTTGGTCAGACTGATCAAACCCAAAGCACCCTTCCTTGCCTGTAAGACACTCGACAAAATGATTCTTACCACACTTAGGAAAAGCTGGTAAAGTCTTGTTACCTGAATTATTCCTCTAAGACATAGAGCTTGATGCCCTACCTTTCTGATCCTATCGAAATTGGGGATGGAGCACTAGCTGATGAAGGTTCTGGTGCTGTAGACCTCGGCTAAAACTGTGAGCAATTTCCACCACTCGATTTCTGCTAAGAGTATTAATAATTCCCTGTTCTGGCCTTCTTTTTTTCCTTAGATATTTCCCTAAGATTATCTCTGTCAACTTGCTGAGCATGAGTCATAAGCCTAGATATGTTCATATCCCCAAACAACATAGCATTCCTGCACGCGGTCTTCACCAAATCGGACACCCCAAACAAGAACTTGCTCATTTGTTCCCTCGAATCATCAACCATATGTGGGCCATACCTGGAGAGCTGAGTGAACTTCAACCCATATTCTTGAATTGACATTGAACCCTGCTTCAAGTTCATGAACTCTTGTTTCTTAGCTTCTCTCAACTCCCTAGGGAAAAACCTATTTAGAAGAGCTCCAGTAAAACAATAACATATCACTTGAACTGCATTCTCACCCTTATTTTCCTTCACTGTGTGAACCAAATGCAAGCTACATCTTTGAGTTGATAGGATGCTAACTCAACACTCTCAGTACATGTCACTTGCATTACTCCAATAATTTTTTTTAACCTCATCAATGAAGTTCTATGGGTCCTCACAAACCTGCGACCTTAGAAACTCAGGCGGATTCATCCGAACAAAGTCTCGAACCCTAGTTGTCACTGATCCACTATTAGCATTTACAGGAACTTGAGTCTGCTGAATGTTCTGGTTGGCTACACTACGATCCAAGAGCTAGATCACACTTCAAAAATTCTGCATCCGTAACCTTATGGTCTGGGACTGGAGGAACTGCCTTAGCGTTGTGTGCATTAGCATTTCGTGTGTAAGCTCTATGAATAGTCATGATCTAAAATGCATAATGACGGATTGGAATGGAGAAATTGGATCATACCTCACGCACAATAAGAGTAGCAAAGAGAGTGAAGTTTTTCTTAGAATACTTTGCAGCCTCCCCCTCATAGATATGGTGCACTTTACACCCATGAAATAGACTATACTTAGTGCGACTTTCAGACATCGTAGAACTCTTATATCTAATCCTCTATTACCAAGTTTGTCATGCACCGAGGCTATACCTTGACGTAACACGTAGCCTAGGATCACGAGTGAACCCAAGCTAACCCTGAGCTAGCATATCAAAAGCATACTAAAACAATTGAATAAAAGATATTATGCGGAAGCTTAAAACAATAGTTAACTTAAATGTGGGGAATACCCAAATACTAACCTGAATATATAAAATATACTGAGAGTTCAATAATACTAAACACTCAATCAAATGCTAAAGCAGAATCTAATACTATGTCTGAAAAAGCCTCTAACTGACTAGAGTTGCTGGGACATGCCCCTAGATAACTCTAGAAAAACTGAAATAAAATAAAAGACTAAAATGGAAAACATATCTATTGTCCTCGAAGTATGAGAACTCACCACTGATGCTGCTGAGTACGGATCGAGAAATGATCTAAGCATGATCTGGATGCTAAGGACATGAACCTACATCATGAAAGGATGTAGTGCAGAGTATGGATCAGTACTTGGAATGTACTAAGCATGCATGAAATAGAATATAACTGAACAAATATGTAAGCTAAACAAAGCATAACTGAGCAATGGCATAATCTAAACATAATGTAGATACTGAAATATACTCAAATGAAATGAACTGCATGCAATGATTAAGTACTGATTATTAACATGACATGGTGAGACCGAATACTAAAATATAAATAAAAACCTGGTCAAATGCACTAGAGTATGACTGTGGGAGCTACTATTAACCGACATAAAACCACGTGAGATTAACACGGAGTCCGATGTATACGCCCCATCGACAGGACCCAATATACCTTGCCAGGGGTATAAAGGCATTGCACTACAAGAAAAGATACTTATTGCTATGAAATCTAAGCTACGAATTTGAAAATTATAGCTATTACTTAGTAATAACCATAAAGATTCAAATTTTGTAGCTATCTAAAAATTCGTCAAGTTTTTTAGCCATGAATATTAAGTTGACAAAGATAAATCTTTATATTTGCTTTAATTGTTAATAATCGTGGCAATAATTATCTAAATAGCTACAATTTTACTGCTACAATAAAATTTTGTAGCTAATTATAACTTATTTGCTACGCAATAAAAGTAATTGTAGCAATAGTTAACCCTTTAGCCATAATAAGTTATTTGAAACAAAATATTGTGGCTAAATAAATATGTTTTCTTCAAGTTATAAAACGATGTGTCAATAGTTAAATGAAATAGCCATAGAGTTTTTGCTATAGTAAAATTTTGTTGCTAATTATTATTTTTTGCCACAAATTTAAATTTACCATAGTAATAATAACCTTTTAGCCACAATAACTTATTTAAAGAAATATTTGTAGCTAAATAAATAATTTAGCTTTAAGTTATAAAATATTGTGGCAATAATTAAATGAAATAGCAATAGATTTTCTTCTATCATAAAATTTCATAACTATTATTAAGCTTTTCCACGAATTTGAATTTATCGTAGTAATAATAACCTTTTAGCCACAGTAAATTATTTACAAAAAAAATTGTTGCTAAATATTTTTTTTTAAGTTATAAAATTTTGGCATATTAAAAATATAATCATAATTTTTTTGCTATGATAAAATTTTATAGTTAATTATTAAGTTCCTCACATGAAACAATATTAACATGTTATCCATAAGAAGTAATTTAAATAAAATATTGCCACTACAAAAATATTATATTTCGGGTACCAAAAAAATGTTGCAATGACTAACTTCATAGTTATAATTATTTTTCAAAACAAAATGATACAACCATGTGAGGACAATTGAGGTTATACATTTTATCTAATATGAGGTGAAATGTAAGTTTTGAGGTACTTCTTCTTGTGTTGAGAATTCATGTTATACGACTCGGACCTCTTCTATCGAACATTATATTTATTGAGTTAGCTTAATTAGAGATGTTAATATCTCTATCAATTCAATTTTAAAAGATCCTAGTTTTTATGTTTTAAATGTAGTTTAAATAAATAGAAGTTATAAAACATAAAAAAATAAAAAAAATGAAAAAATAAATAGAAGTTATGTCTAATTAACTTGATGTAATTATAAATTTTTTATATAAAAGGATATGTATAATCAATTTACATTTTATTAAACAATGTGTTTGTTTATATGAATTATTCTGGAATATAGATAGATAAATCAATTATTTATTGAATATAATCAATACACAAAAAAGTTATATTGACATTCAATCCTTTTTTTCTTATTTTAATCATAATATCTTAATCCATATAATTTTTGTATTTTCAATTAAAACTATTAAATTACAATCCAAAATTCACATCTCTATTTAAATTCAAATTGAAATAACTAAATGTTGTGGAAGTATAGTTTTACTATAGTTATAGTTGAACAATTTAACTTGAATTTGAATTCATGGTTGAGATTAAAAAAATGGAATTGATTTTTTTTTTTGAAAACTCTATTTTACAATAATTTTCAAACTTGAATTGTATGGTAATTAACATTTACCATCAAAATATTGTTTTGCTTCTCCAATTCTATATAAATAGATTAAATAAACTATTTTTTTATTTTCTATTATTATTAATTGTTGTTATTTTCACGAGGTAATTTTATTTGTTATATATATATATATATATATATATATATATATATATATTTAGAGGCAAAAAATAGGGCATAAGAAT